>LOJH01028793.1:0-17630 GCA_001685095.1 Ellobius talpinus | reverse complement strand
CCGTGCGGGAGCCGGGCGGGACGAAAAGCAGGCCTGCTCCCCTATCACTACAAGGAACCACGGCAGTATTAAGCTGCTGAATTCACAGTGTTGAAATGCCTTCGGGGCTGTGTCTCCAGGCAGGCCACCATCCTGCTGCATAGTCAGGAAAGTTATAAACTGTGCACATTTGGCCTGACCATGATTTTGACTGCGGTTACCATATATTGTTCAGATGTCAGCTTCCCCACTTACTAGTTTTGCAAAGGACCCTGGTTCAGTTCTTGTCATCTGTAGCAGGGGGCTCATACCGCTTGTTATTTCAATTTTATGCTATCTGGAGCATTCTTCCACCTCCCCAGGCACTTACATACATGTAGTGCGTACAAATTCAGGAGGGTATACAAACACAGATAAATTAAAAAAAAACCCTTAAGGAAAAAAATCTTTAACAGGAAAAAAATAGTAATTCTTTTTTTTAATTAAAACACTATTTATTCAATAGTTTATGTATATTTCTAGCAAAAATAGTAATTCTTGAAGCTGGACATGGTAACACATTTCTATAATCCCTACACTAGGAAGGTGGAGGCGGTAGAGCTGCCATGAGATCAAGCCAGCCTGGTCTACATAGCAAGTTCTAGGACATCCAGAGATAGTGAGACCTTGTCTTTAAAACATTAACAAAAAAACGAAGTGAAAAACTTCATAAAGAATTCTGGAAGTACGGCAACATGGTGACACTAGCTGCTTACTTGTGAGTGGGTAATGGCTTTCTCAGAGACATTTGGGGACGAGACCCATAGTGGGTGAGGACTCCTGTGAGTCCATGCTGTATAATTCAGAATACTTAAAGAAAGATAAGTGAGGTTGCATAAAATTACTGTCAACTAAGCTTCAAGTATTTGTTAGTCAGCATACTTCGTAAGTCCCAAAGAGGGTGCTTTAACTGATTGATATACAGAATAATATTTGTGAAAAATTGTCGAGAATACTTATAATCAAGCATGTGTCAGAAAATGCAGGCTGGTGACCTGGCCTAAATCTATCTAAGAACGACCTTTTGAAGGGAAAGAGTCAATAACATTCATTTTACTACTTGTGGTGATTAACTTTTACATGTGTGAATAGACGTCATGGATGAATTTTGTCTGTTTTAACTGAGAATCCTTTGGATCACATAACCCAACTTGAAGCTGTCTCCCTTTACTTTGCAAGGAATGCGATGTTGATTCTGAGGCATTGATGTTTTACAATGCCTGATCAAGACAAAAAGGTGAAGACCACAGAGAAATCAGCTGATAAAAAGCAGCAAGGGACCACCACCAGGTAACCAAGCATTCGCAGTCATCCACTGGGGGTAGCAGTGTTGAATGGGTTTAATGCTTCCTGAGAAAATTGACTGCTGAGTTTCAGCGTTTGCTCACTCAGCCCCTTCTAGAAAGAAATGGTTGCCATTCAGGCACTTAACTTCAGAGGCAGGCTTCCAAGGGGCTGTGCCATCTAGGTAATGTGACCTTGCTTGCCCGGATCCTTCTTTGGGCTAACCCTGTGCTGTTCTTTCTCCTAGGGACTATTCAGACCTTAAAAGACTTCGCTGCCTTTTGAACGTTCAGTCGAGCAAACAGCAGGTAGTGTTTTCAAAGGCTGCAACTTGAGAACAAACCCTGTGTGTTTCTGAAAGTGTCCCTTGCACACCCTTGCGTACACTCCCTTTGTTCTCCCATAGCTTTCCTTGCTCCCTCTGGCTGCTCCTCTCCCCTAGGTCAGGCTCTGCCAAGAGTTGGCATCTGTGGCCTTTTCATTCCTCTGCTTGTCCCTATATATCCTACCCAGCAGAACTTGAACTCTTCAGTCTGTAAACAGCCAGTTCCATCATCAAATACCAATGTTTACCTTTTGGAACTTCAAGGAAATTTATTCTCCAAAGCCCAGCTTACGACAGCTTCATCCTCTCTGTACCCTGCCATACTTCTCTTCATAAAAATGCCCCCTGATGCTTCTCAAATTGTACTCCACCAATGGGGGAATGAAGTCTGGACTATTGGTGGTAGCACTTCTATGCTTTTATTAGTCAAGGAGGAAACGACACTCCTGGTTTGTCTCTAAACTTGACTTTTTAGCATTGCTTCTAGAAGACCTTGGGAAGTCATGAGAGTAGATGGTGTTGACTGGGGGTTTGGGAAACAACCTAGCAGTCCTAAAAAAGGCAGCAGCAGATCCAGTGGTAGGGATGGGTTTGAGCCCTGGTCTTTTGCCTCCGAAGGCTGTGTAAGAGTTCATAAGGTTGGCAGTGCGGCTATGATGCTTTATCTTGTACCATCCAAACATACCAGAGAACCATGTCGTTCTCATCCATTTATTCTGGAGAATGACTTCCTCAAGATTTGGTGGCATCTGAAGAGCAAATAGACCAGTTCATGCTTAGGGAATACTTGCTCTCCACTGGTGCCTTGGCTTCACTTTTACCTTCTTCATATTTGAAACATCCACTTTCATAGATGGGAAAGCTGAGGCACAGAGAAATGACCATCTCCAGATAAGAGTCTGTGCACGACATACAACCTGTAACTAGACACCCCTAGCCTTGTGCTGTGTGCCCTAGCCATGGAGATGCCTCTTGATGAACTAGAAAATTAACTTAGAGTTGAAAATAGCTTGAATGAGTTGAAAATAGCTTGGATGAGTCAAAGTGTCCTTAAAATAGCTTTGCTCTGAGCTCTTTCCTCTGTGTCCTTTATACTCCAAGACCCCTGAGATTCCTCTTATTGGCATGTTCCGGAAGTTACTTATCTCTAGCTTACTCGCAGCTCATTGCTTTTGAGCCCCTACCACCGACTGCCCCAGATCACATCCACTCTTCTTGGAGAGAAAGGAAAGGACCCTGACTATGGCTTTGTCATAGATCCCATTTCCCCCTCCGTACATCCTCCAGTGTGACCACAGCATCCCAACCTACTATCTCCTGGCCTTTTCTCCTCAACTTCTTTTTCCTGTGAATTCTGTCATATTCCTGCCTCTGTCATCCTGATAACAAGAGCTACTCTGAGCTCTGTTCACCTTTCCTAAAACAATGTAGATACGTGTGTGACACAGAGGGTTCTAGAAGGACAGCTCAGAAATTTCCTTGTACCCTGCTTGTCCCAGGAAGAATGTAAGAGCACATAAAGATATACTATATGGAAGTTTATCATAAATTAATATCAGGGCTGAATAAAAGATGAAAGACAAGGGCTGGGAGAGTCAGAGTAAGAAACCCCCAACAGCATATACGTGTAGGGACATGCTTGCTTCTCAGATGTCCTATGGTCCATTTCGGAGGGATATTTGTGAGTCGGGTCCACGTCTCAGAATCCTGCTGATGGGACTTTTTTTTTAAAATAATTCATATTTTTTGTTCACTTGTTTTTTTGTTTACAAGTGGCTGTGATAACCACTTATTAGAAATTCCAGGAAAAAAATTACATCCTGTGATTTGGGCAGAGCTGCTGAGAAGCGAATGTCCTTTCTCTGATTCTCCAAGGAGCCAGGCCGCCTACTCTGTTGCTGAGTTACACTGTGGCAGTTTGCTCACTGCCTTGACTACCCAGATCTGTCACATCAGAACTGGTCTTGTGTGGGACTTCCTCTGCCTGGCAGACCTTGGACGGTGACCATTGTCTCTTTACCTTCTCCCATAACAAGCCCTGGGCACTAACTGTGAAGAATGTTTCTCAAGCCCATGCAGTAGCTTCCAGTTCCTTGTGCTCTGCCCTGTGAACCCCCTGATTGCTACACATCCACAGCTTCTCTCCATGTCTAGTACTCCATGTGTCTTCAACAGGTGTATGGACCGGGTGAACTTCTTTCAGGTGACTTACTGCATGGCAGAGTTGGCTGGGGGCAAAGCAGGCATTTATTCAACTGCTTCATACTTGAATAGCTGCTGTTTGTTGGCTTTGTGTGATTTCCTAGGAACATAAGAACAGGCAGACGGGACTCCATCTTGAGGGCGACTGAATTCTGGGAGATGGCGGAGGTGCAGGCTAGACAGTACACTTGACTGTGGTAAGGGCAGTGAACAAGGTCCACTGTTTGCAAGGCCTGTACAGGCTATAACCTGGGCCCTGTCACTAGCCCTGGGCTCATCTAAAACAGTGTATCTGGGGCACTGGGAAGAGGGTAGCAGGAGTAGGGTAACTGCTGTGGGTTCTGAACTAGTGTTGCTTTCATCTGAAGGAGCTGATTGTATCAAAGCTTTCATTATCAAGTACCTGGGCTTTGCAAATGTAGCTACCAAGTACAGCTTGACTCTTGCGACTCTCCGAGTTGATTCTTAGCACTAGTAGCCTCCCAGTCTGTGTGTGTGGGGGTGTGTGAGAACTGTTCCCTCCCTTTCCTTTGTGTGGCTTAGTTATATTTGCTGTGTGCCTGCTACCTTCTCTCTTGTAGACAATATTCTAGGAGTTTCATCAATGGCAAAGGGCTTTGAAATTCCTTATGCCTAGAAAACCTATTTCTTATTTTGTGTGTGTGTGTGTGTTCTGACAGTTCTTGTCTAATAGAAATGTGAACTTGTTGCCATGACTTCATGTCCAATGTCTTTTGGGTTAGAAGCCCACATTTGGAAATCACCTAACTTGTAAGGACAAACTTATTTACTTAGCGAACTTCTGGCGGTGATTACAAGGCTCGTAAGAGTGTTTATAAAGCAGTAAGAGCTGTGCCTGCACATAGCAAGTCCCGTGTAAACACTAACTGGCCTCACCCTCATAACCCAGAGTTACGCACTGCTATTATTACTTCTGCCTCAATGACATGGAAACCAGTGTACACAGAGATTAAATAAATCCACCAAGGTCACGCTGCTAGCTAACAGCGGACTCAAACTCACAGAACCAGATAGCGAGGGCAGCTTCATCACCAAATATCACCTGCTCAACTTCTTTTGGCCACTTACTCACAGGGGGTATAGACCGGGTGCCCAAACTGATATACACAGGTAGTTTTTATAGAATAGAATGTTTCCTGTCACTGTTTTGAAAATTCAGCAGAGGCTAGAAGCTAAGGAGGCATCTTGGGGGCTAACTACTAAGCAGTAACACCGTTGCCATACACTTCCCTTTTGACAGCCTTACAGGAAGTGAGGAAAACCACCTTTACATAAGGAAATGGGGGTCTTATATCGGTTTCTGTACTACATCTTCTACAGTTGTAATTGTGTACAATGTAATAATTTACTGGAAATGGATCCTTTAGTGTGCTTTGTTTACTTCATGTTTAATAATTGATTATAGGACATATTTAGTTCACACTTTGTTATACCCAATTTTATGTATTGTACCAAAGACAAAGCTTAAGGATGGCTCAACCATAGCCACCATTGGTGTGTGAATCCTGGTTACTGACGGAACAACCAGGTTGATCTTGTGGGCAGCAGCACAGATGCGTTCTGGGTTTTCTGAACACACTGATTTCGTTATGGTTCTCAGACGTTCCAGTTGGTGTCGTCAGTATCACTGTTCCAGCCAAGAACGGTGATGGGTTCTTCCTGTTCCTGTGTGACGCCTGGTGAACAGGTGGACACTGGGGAATGCAGGCAGGGGACACTCTTCTGCGCAGTGTGTTCTCTCTGGATCCAGAAACTCTCCAGCTGCATATCTGCAGCCCACAAGACGCTTCAGAAATCTCTCCTGGCCAGGTTAACCCCAAATCTGTATCCCTACGTGCCCTGGGAAATATCACTGAACAAAAGCGCACAGTTTCCTGCTCATGTCAGTAGTGTGAAACAGATGGACTCTACACACCAGTGAGCTACAGCATGTGATTGCCATTAGTGATGAAAAGGGCCCAAGCTAGCGAGTAAATGTTCAAGTTAAAGATGTTTAAGTCTTGGGAACCTCCTCCCCATTTACAAAAGTGTCTTCTCAATTCCTGGTCTAGGGGGAAAACCCTCATTCCTTTGGTCCTCTCCTCCCCCTCTCCCATTCTGCGACTTTGTTCTATCACGTGTGGAATGAACCCTAAAGGCCATGAACTCTTTGTTTCCATTTCTGTAGCTTCCAGCCATTAACTTTGATAGTGCCCCAAATAGCACAACGAAGTCTGAGGCTGCCATCAAGGTGGGGGGACACAGAGCTCGTGGTCATTGGCATGAGTCCACAGAAGCCGTTGAACTTGAAAATTTCAGGTGAGAAATCCTCCTCGCTGTCTGAGGCCTAGCCAAGTGTGCTTATTTGAATGGATCACAGAAGGGAAAATTTAAAGTCTGAATATTCTTAGCTTGGTAATTTTAGTCTACA
This sequence comes from Ellobius talpinus, assembly GCA_001685095.1. NCBI lineage: Eukaryota > Metazoa > Chordata > Mammalia > Rodentia > Cricetidae > Ellobius > Ellobius talpinus. Next base: position 11,370 of record LOJH01028793.1, on the reverse strand, counting down.
TGGCAAGTGTTCCCGGGAGGGAGGGAGAAGCCCAAGTAACGAATTGGACAGACAGACAGGACCTGTCCTGAGAGTTCAGGACACTTTGCTGACCTGGAGGTCAACACTTGCCTGCCGAGGAGCTTGCTCCAGGATGCCCATATGGGTAGGTGAGTCCAGTTCCAAGCTTGGTCTTAGGATTTGTTGTGTCTCCATCTTTCCAGTGATGAAAAGGCGTAAAGAAGTTGTTGCTGTGAACAGATGTGGCAGCTAAAGATGTTAGTTGGGCTGGCACTATGGCTCAGTGGGTAAAGGGGATTGCCCACCAAACTTTACAGTCAGAGATCAATCCCTGGGAAGAGAATTGACTTCTACTTTATACATATAACACACACACACACACACACACACAGAGGTCATTTTTTAAAGATGGTAGTTTAAAATCTGTGTTTCTCAATTGCAGAGACTATCATGGCTTAACCAAAGAGTGTTAGTCTGTGTTTCATTGTGTTGCCATGTAGACCTTCTAGAAGCTTACACTCTTGTGGGCCACTCCCTTCCTGGGAGCTGGCTTTCAGTGTGACATTGTGTTCAGGTAATTTGCTGGTCAAAGCCATGTACATATTGAATGGCATTAAGTGTCAGCATGGATATTCTGGGACGATCATTTGCTTGCTTGGTTTAGCTTGTTTCTCTGGCATTTTATGTACTTGAACAATTTTGGGAAAAACCATATGACATTTCATGGGTTCATGTTTTTCACTTATGAAAACTAAAAATGTCTTGTTGCATATTCAATTTACCAGTGATCTTATACAAGAAACCATTACAGCCCTTACCTTGCCTCATTGCAATGGTATAGAAAGTCCCCTAAGGCAGATGCCATGACACATAGCAGAGAACTTACCTTTAAAGTGTTGTGCATGTAATTTTACTTTATTTGGCCTTAATCTTAAAAGTAGCCATTTTTTTTTACATTTTTAGTGTGCATTCGTGCATATGTGCACACACGTGTGTGTGTGTGTGTGTGTGTGTAATCTCACGTGTCCCAGTGCTCATGTGGAGTTCAGAGGACAACTTTGTGGTTCTCTCCGACTTTTATGTGGCCCCAAGAATAGAACTAAGGTCCCTGGACTTGCTCAGCAAACTCCTTTACTAGCTCAGCCATCAGCTCCTGAGTGTGGTCTTTATTATCAACTTTACCCTTAGTCACCACTAACAGCTGTTGCCTGCCCTTCCTAATATGCTGACCTTAAGACTTTCAATATTTAATCTCCATGTAGATGACCCTTGTTTTCATTGCTAACCTTGTTAGCCCAAATAATGTTTATTATAAATAATTTTCCTTTTTTTTCATCTCAGTATAAACTACAAGAATGAGAGGAATTTCAGTAAACATCCACAGCATGAGTTATTTCAGGAGATCTTTATGGCTCTGGTGAGAAACAGACTCATATGCAGGTAAGGGTGTGGTCCAAAGACAGAAGCTACCCAAGGTGTGTTTCATGGATCCTGTATGGAGAATGCGCATTACAGTAGTCTACAGGAAACACAATGCAACTGCAGTATTTAGGAATATAATAAGTCATAAATATATACATATGTATAAACACACACTGGCTTATTTTTTTATTTTATTGCTATTACATATATGTGTGTTTGTATTTAGCATATATACACACAAACACATTATAATAACTAAAGAAAAAGAAGCCATAAATTTGAAAGAGAGCAGGGGTTTGGGGTAGGGTGGTACATGGGAGGGGCTTGAAGGAAGGAAATGGGAGATAGAAATAATTATTTTAAAATCTCAAAAATTAAAAGAAATTACTAATTATCTATATGTCTATCTAAAGAACAGAGAAAGGCTATGTGAAGGGGGATAGGTGAGTCATCACTGTGTGTGCTCCCTAGAATCACTTCTTGGGTTCTGAATTTAGCTGAATTTGATGACAGGTAAGATAGGGGAGAACACTATTTTCTTCAATGTGCTCATTTTGAGTTTGGATGCTCAAGGAAGATTTATTGTGTAGTCCTCATGAAAGAGACATTGATTAACACTGCGGACGACATGGCAACACCCTTTGTGTTACACCTTGGCAGTTGACACAGGGACCAATTAAACAGGCTCCCCCAGCCTGGGCTTTGAAGAAAGAAAAGGTGAGCATGTACCTCCAGTCCTCATGTCCTAGCATGGGTGATTGATGGGGAATCTTAGGCCACACATACTTACTTTCTGGTTCGTAATGGGAGCAGCTCTGGAGAGAGGATGCTAAGCCCCTCTTCCTTTGAAATATGAGAAAGAACTTAGGATGTCAGGTTTTAAAAGCTGTGTCATTCTGGGGTACTATAAATGTCTGTGTTCAATTTGCTTCTGAAATCAGACTTGGGTAAAGGGTGGATTAAGTGTTGAGGTTCCCGTTGTTCCTCACCTCATGTAATTCTGTTAAGATTGCAGGACTTTCTCCTCCTCTTACCTTATATCTATAGAATAATTACATCTCAGAGCTTCTTTTCACCCTTCTTTGTGGACATCAGGGTTAATGTTGTACTGAAAGGCATAGATTCAGCTTACTCAAATTGGTGAGCATCTACCTTTTCCCAAGAAGAGACGAGGCAACCGAGGAGAAGGAAGATAGGAGAAAATACCCAGGTGAATGTTGTGTGGTCCCTTTCTTCCTCAACAAAGCAATTGCCCATATTCTTATACAAGAGGAAACATAGATATTTATCACTTACAGTCAGACAACTAAAGACTGGATGAGATTGGTAGGTGGGACTTAAGATGTTGGCCCAATTCTGGTTGTAGACAGGACTCCACACATTGGAATATCAATTTAGCCCCAAAAGCATAATAAATTATGAATTGGGCTTGACTGTGGATCAGGCTCCTGCTGCTTCCCTTCCTTTCTGCCCAGTTGTCAGTACCGTTTCTCTTCCTTTCTGCACCCTCTAGCTGTGTTCTTCCCAAGCCGCATGCTCAGACACCTGCTTTCTAGGTTCTTCTAAGACTGGCCTGTGGTTATTCCCCGTTCTGCAACTAAGCTTGTTAACCAGAGTCAGCTAGGGTAAGCCGAGGTAGGCTGCTTTGGATGTGTGTCCACATGCAGAAGAACATTCTACCTTTCTTTCTGCCCTAGCATGATTTATTTGTAGTAGGGTGTGATATGAGAAATACATTCATCCCATCTGCCCAGTATCCAAGACCAAGCTGTCATGAGGATGTGCAGGGAAGTAATGGTTGTCACAATATTGACAGATTCTTGACCGCCTACATTGCCCCTCTGTGCGCCTGCTTGCTATTGGTCTGTGTTTCACTGATATATATCTTCTATATTATAATGTGGTATAATGAGCTCATGAAATGACCTGGCACATGGGGCTGGAGATGGAGGACTTCATGAAGTTATTGAAACTGGTTTTGAACTGGTAGAATTTGATGCACAAGTCTGTGATAGGATTGGGACACTAGCATCTGAGGTTGACAAGATGGCTGTATGTGGAATGTTAAAGATTGAGGAGACTGAGGGAAATGACAAGTCCTTCTAATATATTTACAGAAAGGAATCTCATGATGCTCTGAAAGCCAAACGTGAGTTAAAGGACATCAGGTCATATCATATGGCAATTTTAATAAATATAATATGACTTTTTGTCAGCAATATCAGAATTCATTCTGTGTTAGGCATAGTTACTAAATTTGATGTTATTTCAAAGTGAGTTCATTTATCTGGACTTTTCCTGGCATCGTTATTATAGAATAATGAAGAAAGCTTCTCTTCCTTGCATATGGCTATGTGGAGGTAAACAGAACCCAGATATTCTGGTTCCACTTAGAATTGTCCAATTCATTTACTAGGACTATTTGTCTAAAAATACCCTTTACTTCCCCCAAACAGATAAGTTGTCATCCTTGTTGTTATCATTTTACATCAAGTTTCCCTTAGTATTTGCCACAACTTAGTATTTGCCATAAATATGAAACACTTTGAAAATGAAACAGCAGCATATTTTTATGGCCATATGCTTATATACTAGAGAGACTTTTGTGTGCTAGAATATATCTGGCCAACCCACAACCACCTTTTTTTAAATTTAAACTTTTAATTTTTGAGAATTTTATACATGAGTATTATATTTACATCATGTCCACTCCTTCCCCCCAACTCTTCATGTGTCCTCTTCTACACCCCTTTCAAGTCCATGACCTCTACTTCTGTGATTGTTATTGTTACACACACACACACACACACACACACATATACACACACACGTGCACTGTACCCTTCTGGGCATGCTTACTGTTACCCCTTTGTACACATGTTTAGGACTAACTAACCACTTGGGATTGGATAGCCTCATCAAGGACTTTTCCCTTGCAAAGACTGACTCTCTCTTATTAAAATTTGACTTCTAAAGAATAATGTTTATAAAACTAAAATAATAATCATAAGGAAATTGCTATATAAAGTGTCCTGGGAATGTTCTGAATGTCCCTAGCCAAAAGGGGTAATGTGTATTTGGTGGACAATAGGACTTTTGTTGTCCATGTTGACACTAGGGCCTGCCAGCTCATGGTGCAAAGGACACTTTTCCTTTTGATCTCCTGGCCCTCCTCTTGGGCTGTGTAGGCTCATCAGAGTGAGAGAACCACATGCTAGCATGCAGTGGGGATCTCTTTATGGTTTGAAGTTCTTGGCACACATCGAGTTGATAGACAGATGCTCATGGTGTGGTCTTCCCTTACCATCCTGTAAAGAGGCCTGTGGTTTTCCTCTTGGTCACAGGATGCAGTCTACAGCTGCTGCAGAACTTCACCCCAGGTCTCAGGCTTGTGGCTTTCTGTGCTTGGAACCTGTGAATGCTCTGTTCTTCTCAAAAACCTCTTACTCCTTTTTGGTCTCTTTCGTTTGCTCTGTGGTGCCGGTGATGAACCAGGACCACACATGGTGAGTGTGTGTCCTGTTGCTAAGCCACACCCTAGGTTGTCAGTCTCTTCTGTTGATGCTACCAACTGTATCCCTGTGCTCACGAGGGTCATAGTGACCTTTCTATTCCTCTCTAACCTCTGAGTTTCTGCCGTGCTCCTGGTTTATCTGAAGCATAGCACCCTGCTTCTCTGTAGGCCTGACTCGTTCTGATCCCTCACATAGCCTGCCTCAGTCTTCTTCATTCTCATGACCCTGGGCTCTCTTCTTCATCAGTATACGCTAACCTTCTGGAGACCAAAATGTTGGTCTTTTATCCCCACACTTTAGCCACTGAAGTTGGTTTTTATTGCTACTGTCTTGGAACAAATATGCAGCTCTTACTTTTCTTTTTGCTGCTAGGAATGGAACCCAAAGACTTTCTACAGGCTAGACAAGTGTTCTATAACCAAGTTCCATCCCTAGCCCTTGGTTTGTTGAGATATATAGATATGTAGATATGCTGTTTATATGTAGCCCAGACTAGTATCAAATTCGTGATCCTCTGTCTTAGCCTCCCAAATGACAGGTGTGTACCACTATACACAGCTTTCTTACATTGTTAGTTCTTATACAATATGACTTAAAGTTTTCCCTACACATTAAAAGTATACACACACGTTCCTGATGCATGCATACCCACACACATGCATGAACACATGCACATACAGGTATGCATACACACATGCATATACAATTACACACATATACATGCACACATGCACATACACACATGAGTGCATGAACACACATGAAGTCACGTGCATGCACACACACATGCACAAAAGGCATAACAATTATGGAGATGGAGAGGATCCTAAGAAGGCCAAGCTGGTGCCATGGGGGATGAGAGAAGGCTGAAACTCAAAGAAGGTCCCAGCAGAGTGTGGACTGGCCCTCCTGTCCCGCACCTCACTCATCCCCCAATATCTTTCTTTCTTTGATGAGCACACTTAATGAAGGGTGATGAACTGAATTTGGCACCAGGAAAAAGCATCTCGTTGGTGCGTGTGTTCTTTCTGCTGTGCACTGTGGCTTCTCATCCCAGAGAAGCCTGACAGGCAAGAAGCGAATTGCTCTGCCTTCCCAGGGAAGAACTGCTTGTCCTTGGCTAACAGATCACTGCACAAAGCAGCCATAACCTGGCCAGGATCATCATCTCTGTGCATGACAGATGTGTTTGCAGCCTCCATGAGTTATTGAGAGCCAGGCAATGAATAAGAGTCCCATCCCGGGAGCCACACTTTCACAGCTTAAAGGTCATCTCTCCTCCCTTCCTGTCCCTCTCATCCCCCTCTTTTCTTTTCCTTCCCTTTCCTTCTTCTCTTCTGACCTTTTTTCCAGGGTCTCATTTTGTAACTCAGGCTAACCTTGAACTCCTGACCCTGCCTCAGCTTCCCAAGTGCTGTGGTTATAGAACTTGGCCACCAGGGCTGACTTCAACAGTCTCTCAACGCCCCCGTTTCATCTCCCCTGCTGGCCTGGCTCCTAGTGGCTTCCTTGCTGTGAATCCCCCTGTTTCACATGTCAGTGGGCAGATTCTTCCTGCTTTGTCATTTAAAGGCATCATTCCTTAAAACAGGACTTTTGGGGCAGCTTTAGTCCCCACTGTCTCCCGAGCCAGTCCAGGCTGCTAGCGCTTCTGCCTTGCATGGTTGTAGTAAGCTATCTCTGTTTCCTGCTTTCTCCATGTGGTTTTTCTTTACTACCTTCTCAGCACAGCTTCTGGAAGGATCATTTCAAAATCTCAGTCAGCTCAAGTGAGTCCTTTGCCCAAAGCCTTCTAGTATCTTCCTAGACTAAAAACATCCAAAGGCTGGACTCCTATTCTGCAGGTCCTTAAGCTCCGCCTGCTGCCTTCTATCTGCCCACAGCTTCTGTTTTCTCCCCCTGCTATTTCTATGTAAACCCCAGGGCCTGGGCTGCAGGCTTTTCGGCTTTTCTGACACAAGCTTGCACAAAGCTCCTGCCCTCAGCTCATGGGGAGCTAATCTTACAAGGGAGCCTCCCCTAACTATCCCAAAATAGCATCCTGCCCTAATGAACCGTGGTCCTGGTTGTTCTTTGCCATCTCCGCTTGACAGATCTGCAATCTGGGCTTCTGTTCCATGTCCTTCATAGGGGCCCCAGTTGAGCACAGGCTCAGGCCTAGCCTCTGCCAACCTCCAAGCCCACTGAGAACCAGGCTGCTGAGGCATGTGACAAATGTGAGGTGCCCATCAGGTAGACTTCTCGGCCTGGGTGCCATACCCTCCACCCCCATGGTTTCTTCCTGGCTGGATGTTGTGGGCTTGGCTCGTGGGTAACACAGAGGATGAGTAAGGGGCATAGAGAAGCAAGAGAGGACTCAGCGGGGATTCCAGACAGCAATGTGTTCTTGCTTCTGTTAAGTTTTAGGTCTTTTTCGACGTGAATTTGCTTTTCCATTCATCCAGAAAGAAAAGAGGGCCATCCAAAGAGCGAAGATATTTATTTTGGAAGGTGGACTTTGCTTTTGGTGTGTGTTATGGAAAGCAAAGCCGTGCCATAGCATGAGAACAGTATTCATTCTGAGATGAAGCCTGGTAAGGCAGGTCTGGGCATTCTCTCCAGATAGATGCCTGTGTGTTTTCAGCTAATGGCTGCCTGCATTTGGAGCCCTCAAGGCACATATTGGTTTTTTCCTCTGAGAAAGAAATAGAAACCCACTTGCCTTCTTTCTGTTCAAACACTGTATGTGCAGTGACCTTTTCCTTTTCTTTTGACTCCGATGGCAGAAAGTGATGTCTTGGACAAGGGCGGTGGGAGCCAAACAGACTGAGTATATTAATAGTCCCGGGTCAGCAGTGGCATGGGTTCTGTCACCAGAGAGATTAAATAGTCGCCTGCTTATGAATTTACACCTGTGTGGATGCCATGTTGAGAGAGCCTCCAGGGAAACAGTGTCATTACAGACACGTGACTTTCCAGGGCTGCCTCCAAGGACGCATGTCCTGTTCCCATGGTAAAGGTATCTGGAGTACTTTCACCCGTAAACATGCGGAACCCAAGAGAAGGGGGCCTTTATGAGTGAGGCGGCCAAGCGAGGACGCTGCTCTCTATCTGCACCTGTTTTCTGCGTAGTTCTCTGGCGATGCTAAGTCCCGTGTTTCCTGGTTCCCCAGACTCTGGGTGGGCAGAGGTGCATGAAATTCCCTGCAGAGCCATGACTGCATCCCTGTGGCCCTTCTGTCCTCTTTGGGGTTCCAGGCCAGGAGCCAAGGAAGGTCTCCTCCTGAGGTCATTCTCGAGGGGCAGAACCCAGGGACTCAACCATCAGGAATACTATTTACAATAGCAGGGTAATAGCTCTGAGAAATAGCTCTGAGAAATATTAATAGCCTTGGGCTGCTGTCCCAAAATTGCAAAGCAAAACAAAACAAATGTGATTTGCCTGGAACAGAACTTTCAACTCGGACTATTCTGGATCCCTTCATTTGGTTAGACTCCATTAAGGATGAAAATTAAAGTCAACATTGCAATTTTAGTTCATTTTCTTGAGGAATAAGGAGAAAACCAGAAAAGACCTTTTGACATGTATTTTAATGTGGAAAAATCCACAAGAAGGTCCCAGTCTTTCCTGTGAAGACTGGCCATGGCTGACTGGAAGAATACTGTGCACATGTCTATAGTACAGATCCTGGCTTCCCCCCTTAGATACTGAAATGCTGTTGGCATTCAGTAGCATCAGGTGGCCCATGGCTGTTCAGTAGCATCAGGTGGCCCATGGCTGTTGCAGCTGTCGCCAGTCACCATTCCTGCCCTGGGGAGGTGGGAGGGCCTTTGAACTGCTAGCCTTTGCCTTGTACCCTCTTCAAAGGAAGAGGATTAGAGTTATCACATTTTTGCAGGTGGTCTAAACTTTTCCATGTTTTCACCAATGGGGAGTCTGAAGTTTGGTAAGCCACAGTGCCATGGTTATGCCCAAATCTGCGAAGTCCCCCAAAAGCCAACAAGGAGACCAAGTCCCGTATGTAAAAACGAAGAGTCTTTATTTTATGGAAGTTTGCAAACTCAGTCTCTCCGCACGTCCGACGTACTGGAATAAACGGAGAGCTCCGAACTCAGTTAGAGTAGGGTTTTTATAGTAGTAGAGGTGGGGGTGAGGGGTTTCTGAGGTTCAGGATCCCTGATTGGCTGACATTTGTCTAGGGGTGTCCTAGTGAGTGTGTGCTGGCAGGTGATCCTATCTACGGCGGTTGGAACTTTAGGCATTTCCTTTGGATGGTCTGTTCTTGGGTGGTGCTCGGGTAAACTCAGTTTGTGGTTCTTCCTGGAACCAGGTATTGCTTCAGGGTAAACTACTGAGACTCAGGCCTCTGTTAAATTTANTGGAACTTTAGGCATTTCCTTTGGATGGTCTGTTCTTGGGTGGTGCTCGGGTAAACTCAGTTTGTGGTTCTTCCTGGAACCAGGTATTGCTTCAGGGTAAACTACTGAGACTCAGGCCTCTGTTAAATTTATCAAGTCCTACTCTGGCAGGTGACGATGGTTGGAAGTAAAGAACTTCCTTTGGGTGATCTGTTCATATTTAACTTATCATGGCTGGCTCCTACAGCCGTGGCCAGTGTGGCTTCATACATGCTTGGCAAATGCACTACACTGGGCTACAGCCTACACCCTACTTAAAAAACTGTTCTTTAATTTAACAAGCAAAGTAGTAATTGGTCTTATTCTGTCATTTTCATGCTTAGTTCAAATGTATTCTTTTCTGAGTCCTCTTTTGCTTCTTATTTTGAGAGTCTCACTAAGTTGCCCATATATAAGCTTGCTCTATACCCCAAGTTTATAATCCTCCTGTTTCACTTCCCAAGCACCTGGATGACAGACAGGTCTGTGCTTGGAGAGTTCTGCTTCTCAGGGAGCCCAGGGATTGTTTGAGTCCTGTTTTTATTTTTCCAAAGAGACTGGTGCCCCGTGGCCCAAGGGTCACCGATAAAGGGACTGCTTTGGAGAGGGCCCTGCTATTGTTGATAGTGGCAGTGGGCAACTGCCAGTTGCCTTGCTGGAGGCAATGAGTGGTGATTGTGAGTCTTTCCTTCTGCACCTGTGTGCCCGGTGCAGGGAGCATGCAGACATTCCAGGAATAAAACAATGGGTCTACTACCCTGCCAGCCTCTGTCTCTACAGATGGAGGAGCAGCGAGAGGTGTTGCCTAGGAATGGGGACACCTGGTGCAGCCTCCAAAGATGTCACCATGACTGGTTCACTCAGTTTTTGAATGTGCATGTTTAGGGCAAGAGTTGAACTCTTCAATGCTCTAGAAGAGACAAACCTGAATCTTATCTCTAGAGCCTAAGAATAGGTTTAGGGCAAGCCGGGGACAGCTGGCCTGGGTCTTCAGCTTGGGTGAGTGTTCTGTGTGGCAGGGGTATTTCCAGCATCGTGGTACTGTTTTTTGCATAGCCAGGCGAATGGTGTTCTTATTGGAGTCTGAAATAGTTCCTGCTATTTTCCCGTTTCCCTCGGCTAAGGATGAAGTTTAAGACCCTTTGTATTTCAGGCTTTTGTTAATTCAGGCACCATGAATGATTATTGTCGGACTAGCTTGCAGGGCAGTATGAGGCATGCGCCAGCAGGCTGGACCTGCCTTCTGTGCACTATGCCTGGCTGCTCTTGCAATAGCAGGGCAGCGCTTAGCAGCCTTCTTCACCTCGGGAGGTATCTGGCTGTGTAGTAGTAACTTCTTCCCTAAGTGTGGTCTGTGATTAGAGCCGTACAGGTTATGAGGGTCCTGGATTGGAGAGCCACAGGAAACTGCCATCGGGAAGCCCCTTAGGCCTTGGCTCATAGACAACCTGTAAAATGGCTGGAAGGGAACCAGGGGCTATGGCAGGAGGTGAGCCTAGAGGCCTGTGAGAAAACAGAACCTGCAGAGCCTGGTGGGCCAGAGGGTGGACTGTGAGGCTTTCATTCATTCAAGCTGGGTGCTGTTGGGGAACTGGAAAAACAAGGCAGAAGCAAGAAAGGCACTTTGAATGTTTTAACCACATTTACTACCAGCTTTAGCTGTGCTCACGATGGCTGAGGGATGGAGCAGGTCCTCTCTGAGGCCCAGCCTGACTCAACAGAAGAAGACATTTGGCAGGGGCAGGGGGTGGAAGGTGGGGGGGACACCCAGGGGAGCTTCTGTTGTCTTCCTCTATGCTAACCAGAATGGTGATGGGCTGCTGCTGCCTTACTTCTGTTGTTATTGTTCTGAGGGAGGTCTCAGTGTAGTCCAGGCTGGCCCTCAAACTCAGTCTGTAGCCAAGGGTGACCTTAAACTCTGGATCCTTCCAAGCTTTAGGCTCTTCAGTGTCTACCACTATGCCTGACTTCGAAATGTGATAATAGGACAGTGAAGAATTCTTGTTAGGTCAGGCTGGCCTGGAACTCCTCCTCCTCCTCCTCCTCCTCCTTCTCC
>LOJH01028792.1:0-17631 GCA_001685095.1 Ellobius talpinus | reverse complement strand
ATCATCTATCTATCTAATTATAGTCCCACACTACTTATGATTGTCCTATTCTGCTGCCTTTATAAATGTGTACCTAGGGCAATTTTGTCTTTGTTTGACCTTCATGGACTTGCTTGCATAACTTAGATAGTATAGCTCTATCACATGACACTAGCATCATGCTGCTGGAGTATGCTGTACACTGTCTTTTTAATTTCTGTTGTCATGCTGGGTAATGAAGCTAGGGTTTTGTTCATGCTATGTAAGTGCTCTATCCCTGAGCTGCATGCCCAACCCTCAACATTTGATTTCCCATAATTAGAACAAATACACACCAAGATGATGGTAATATTACAGCCTTGTAAATACACAGAGCACCAATAATCATTTATCATTATGACCACATATTAGGTACTGTACATAGCTGCACCTCTGTTGTTTTAGGACTGGCACCCCAGTTGGTGTCTTTATACCGGCAATTCCAGAACCGTGAATGATGCATTGACCATAGGGTTATACTGGCCTTGCTAAAGATGTTTTACAGTCTTGATGAAACTGCAGTGTTGACTGAACATCGTCACATGACACGTATGCACTCTCATGGACTCACGTATTTCTATCAAAGTGCAGATTCATGTGTGTTCTTTTACGGAACCAGCAAGTTTCCATTTATATTAAAAGAATCAATGAAAATACAGCAACAGCTCCCAGTGCCTTGCCCTGCCACTGCATTTCTTCACACCACTGTTACTTCACACTTTCTGGAACTCTCAGACTGATACACAGTCTCAGCTGTTTGTGAACTTCCTGGGGGAGGGGGAGCTGACTCCCTCTCCCTGCTTGAAGCCTCTCTCCACTGTGGGCTTTTCACGAGAAATCCCTGTTAGTCGGTAATCAACAGAGACCTCCATTTGTCTCGGAAGTTTAGATCCAAGGAGGGTACACCCAGCGGCGTCAACTAGCCTTTTGCTGTCAAGAAATATTACTGTTTTACACTCCCAAATAAAAGTTAGCAGCATTTCATTGCTGCGTGGTGTGAAATTAGACCTCCTAACCAGCTGGATGCAACAGCCTGGTGTAGCAACAGTGATGACTGCTAGTGTTCTTGGTTCAATTCAATTAGGAATAGTTCCCCCCCTCTTCTTTGGTGAAAGGGGGTAGTCAAGATGAATGCCTCGCAAACTTCTGAAATATGTACTTGGATAAAAGAACTATTAAAGTGGGGTAACATCTCTATGATCTTTGAACTGAGCCGTCATCCTGCCGTTATTGATGTAGCCGCTTTAAGCCGTCTAATTAAAATCAGAGTGACAGATTTGTTATTGAAAATCTGAAACCGAGCTCACGTCCTGTGCAGCACCTCTGAGCAGGGTGGTAATATATCTGCTGTTTTGATGGGCTCTCAAAATTACTAAGCCGCGCCAGGTGCCAAAAGGAATTCAGTACATCCTTTCTTTTCCTTCCCGAGCAGGGCTCATTAGTCTCCTTAATAATAGCACTGGTGCATATCAGCTTCACTTCTCCAAAATAAAGTAGCTGTGTCCATTAGGGCTGTAATTATATCACCAGATAGGAGTTGATTCTGCTGCAGGAGATAGCAGCTTGCTAGAGCCCAGGGCTCTCCTCCCGGTCCTTATGACTTCGTGTGCAAAAAGGGGGGTCTGACATGGGTGGGAACGGGTGACCCAGGCAGGGCTTTTGTCATCTGAACAGACACTCTCTCTCCCCACTTGGATTGCTGAGCATACGGTCTCACCGGGTGTGAGTTCTGCAGCCTAGGAAGTGAGAGTGGTCACCAGCTAGCAGGTCTGCAGTTCAGAGCCCCCTAAACAAACTCACAAGCTCCGAGAAGGAGAACATGACAGAAGGCTGCATTATCTGAAAATTTAGCTAATTTTTTTTCCTAACTAGCAGAAGCCATCTGTCATGGTTATTCCGATCTGAGGGCTAAATTGAACGGAAGGCATTGCTGGGCAATTAAACAAGTTCTCTCAAAATATTTTCATACCTTTCTATCTTGTCAGGAGAGAGTTGGTTTGGTTTTTTTTAAATCAGATTATGATTTTGTTTCTTGTTGGTTTGTTTTTATTTTTCTGGAAAGTTTTTGTCCTCCGTGCCATAGAGAAACTTTCTTCATTTTTTTGGTACAAGAGTGGAGAAATGTAATTACAGGCTGTGTAATATTTGGAGTTTATCCTGGTCTTCTGGCTCACAGTCTTACCATATCATTCTAACTTGTGGAGTTCAGCTGAGTGAATCCACGAGAGATGTCCACACAGAGAGAAGGGAAGGGTCCAGCAGCTCCCCTTCTTCCCCACACTTGCCAAAGGCTCCATTGTCAGAAAGCAAGCAAGCCACAGGGTGGAGGCCAGTATCACATGGGTGTGTCTGCCTCCCCTTTCCCCGCACTAGTTGACTTCCCACTTCCTTTTCCAGTTGGGACGTAGCGTTTATTCTGTGACTTACGGTATTTATGGAGTAGCACAACTTTTGAGACTCAGGCCTCTGGGTTCATGCCATGTTTGAAAAGATAATTTCTAGAATTGAAATATTTCTAGATTTGAAATACCCCCCACCGCCTGCAGCTTTCACCTCTTAACTTCATTATTCAAGAGGGAAAAAATTCCCGTGTGTCTGGGAAGGCGACCGAGTGTCATTTCCTGTTAAATAGTCTGAAACATATGGGGCCAGGATTGCATTCGTCACAGATTGTCAAAATATTTTTTAAGGAACCCAAATCTTGTAGGGATGGTTCCAAATGTGCCTGGTTTCCCTGAGCAGTGAACAGCATGACCTTTACATTAGCAGCTATATTTATAAATACACATATGGCCTGTCAAGACCTGATTGGCTATTGAGCTAATGAAGCAGCAACAGCGGTATGGTGTTTCACCTACATGGAGTTTAATTTATATGCATATATAATAACTAATTTACCTTAGCAGTTTTCACTTATAGTAACCCAATATAACTGTGTGGTTGACAGGTGTAATTTTTTAATGAGTGCTGTGCAAGTGGTTTAAAATACAACTGGGGGGGCTTTAGCTATGATGATAGCTTGATCTTTTTTCTCCAATGAATGTGTGATTATTCAAGATGGACAATGACCAGTGATATTAAAAGCAAATAGCTTTAAGTGTTATCGAGTCATCTTATGGGAGAGTTTAGAAAATAGGCACTTGTAAAATGCTTTGAGCTTCTCAGAGAAAGACAGACAGACTGAAAGACAAAGAAAGAGACAGACTATATAAACAAAGCCAAATACCCTACCCAGAACTGGCCAATGCTTTATAAAATACCAGAAGTTTCATTCCAGAAAATCGATTGCCATTACTACCCCAAGATTTCCCTCAGAGAGCAATACAGGCTTTTGTAGAATTAGGTTCCAGCAGTCAGGGTAAGGAATGTTGGTTAGATGATACTGAACAGAATCTTTCAGTCTTTAGAACTCTTATGGCCAATCCTTTGGGCATGAGCAGCCCAAATCCTCAGTCCCCCTGGCTGCTTCTGTGCCCTCTGGGGCTCTTATTTGTTGTGTCCTTCCCTCTGCTTCCCCATGGAGCCTCTCCTTGGCTGCTACTTCAGAGTGGTCTTATCTTTAACAGCCCAGAAGGATTTATAGAGCTGGAGTCACCAAGGTTACAAAAAAGAGAGCCAGTTCTCTGTATTCAAAATATAAGATTGTAATATTTAATGCCCCTTTTCAAACTACTCTGCAGCCCCAGGACTTCCTAATCTCGGAGCCCCACTGAGAATTTCTGATTCGGGAAGCTTCCTTGTCCACACTGTGCATACCCTCCTTGGCATTAACATGTTTTCCAGCTGCATCTCCTCTCCCTTTCCTTGTTCTGTCTTCGTTTTAATGTCAACCTTTCTGGAGCCCTTTGAGTCCTGACTGCTTATTTCCTTTTCTCTAGTTGGTGATATTAAAGGACACAGCCCCTCCTCTGAGAAAGAGAATTGCCTGAGCTAAAGATGTCTTTGTATTTCATTTCATTTCTTTTTTAGTTTCACAGACATTGTGCAATCCTGATCCTGAATCTTCTAGTGTTTTGTAGGTGTGTATACACACACACACACACACACACACACTCCATGAGAGGGCTATTCTTTTACACTCTTAATAGTTTCATGTAACGTCCCTTTCCCTCTGTATTGGTGCATGATTGGTTTTTCTGAGTGTGCAAGGAATGGTGTTGGACTTAGAGACTAGCACAAACACCTGGTATAGTTTATCCTCCGTTCAGGCTCAACTGCATTAAAATTACTAAGCAATTGAGATTTTATATAGGACAGAGATGCTTTGTAGAACCTAGTTCTTTATGTATATTGGTGAGGGACTCTGGCAGCTTATAATAAAATAAAGACATCCCCCAACTGTTACCTGGGCCACAGAGTGTGGTTCTGTACCCAGAGTTTAAGTAGGAAAGATGAAGCACCTTGGGAAACCATACTCCCTTCATTTTCATTGAATTTGTCTTTTTCAGTAGAATCCATCGACTAATTTATTGATATCCAATTCCTGACCTGCCAATGTATGTGATTCATAAAAATTTTATGTTGGGAAAGGGGGGGAAAGGTGTAAATCCAGAACTTCCACTCTGTTTTCGTGTGTGGCAGGGAAGGTCTTAAGGAGCTTTACATGTCTCACTTGCAAAATCAAGAAGAAATGAGTGAGAATTTGTACCATATGTCCACTGAGTTTTCGCACTCAGAGGAATCTAGTGATTCAAGCTCATAAATTTTTGATTGTGAAGAATTTCTTTTTCAGAAATTTCATACAAATCTCTGCTTATGGTAGGCTACATCAAAAATTGTGCTTAGTTTTCAGTGACACAGTTAGGTAGTCACTATGCTTACAAAAATAAAACACTGAAAATTTTCTATCTTTATCTTCTTTTTTATTTGCTTCAAAGTAGTGTAGTTTTCAAACTTACTCTCTGTAACTGTTCCTTTTAAAGAGGTTAGCCCCGGACACGTCATGTCAGGCAGAAAGCAGTTAGTGTTTTCCTGTGGCCTGGAGGGTCTGAGTTGAGCCACTACTTGGAGAAGAATAGTATTAGTTACCATGCCATGGTGTCATATTTTGGTAGTGGTGAGTGCAATAAACTCCTGCATTTCACACTTCCCCCCCCAAATTGTACATAGAACACCAGGGTCATGTAGTAAGGCAAATTCATGCAGTTTGCACCTTGGAACCCACTTTGAAACTCACGGTTATTTCGCGGGCATATTTGAGTGTTGTTCCACTCCCAGTGCCCCCAGTGGCCAGCCTCTCCTAAGATACTCACTTGGCAGATAGAAGCTAGGAACAAATGGAAGTGTGTTGTCTGGCCTGAGCATCTTCTACTATTGAGGTGACTTCTGTTTCTGTTTTCACAAACGTCCTACTGCTCCACATGTGAGGAGGCTTTGCCCTTCAGCAGGGAGCACTACTGATGCTTGGGGACTGTCCTGTGTAACTTGCCTGCCCGGCGCCTGCTCATTGGTAATGGTTCTACCTCCAGTACACAGCCATACTTCTCTATGACAATTAAAAATGTCCAGACATTGATGAAGTCTCCTAGGGTGGGGGAAGGGGAGGGTCCCCTTGGTTTGGAGTCATTGCTGCAGTACAACAATCTGATGCTCTCCCATGTCAGAGCATGACCAAGGATAACTATGCTGAATTTTTAGGCTGAAAATAAATTCTCCCCAGATAATAGATTTGCTTGCCTAAATGAAACAGAACAAAAAGATTACATTTTGGACTCTATTCTACGTATGAGGGCTTTTTGTCAAAAAAGAATCAATTATCGTCTTACAATATAAAACCGTTAAGATTAAATTACCTTGGTGTTTTTCATTCTAGCATTAGAGAATGCTCTTTATGGGCATTTTAATCCTAACCCTCGCCAGCATTGCTGAAACAGCAAGGGTCTTGTCTACTCCGCTCCTGAGGAAATGGCCAGGTTAAAGGGTAGCTGTGGAGTCTGGTCGTGCAGCCCTGTAAACTACCTGTAAGCCTTGCTTCCCAGTCACATTATTGCTAGCCTTTGGCATTTGGGCAGAGATGAAAAACTGAAAGAAAATTTCGGACTTCCCAATTCTGTGTGACTGCTGGGTGTAGTATTCATTATACAAAGCAGCTGTATAATTCCAAATGAGATTCTGTCTGTGGTGGCTAGCATTTGCCTATCAAGGTACCAAGTTATCCCTCAATCTACTGGAAGTTCATCACCCAGCTTCCTCAACTGAAAATACAGTGTGGAAATGCACCTTTTTCGTTTGATTCAATTTTGGGGCAGTGGGGCTGAACTGCCTGAATTTCTACCATTTGGGATCCTAACGAAGCTGGTCTGGGATTCAGAAACAAGAGACCCAGATTATTTTTATTTTTACATTTTAATATTTTTGAGACAAGGTTGCACTGTGTAACTCTAGTTGGCCTAGAACTCACTATGTAGACCATGTGCTGGCTTTGAACTCACAGAGATCAACCTGCCTCTGTCTCTCAAGTGCTGGAATTAAATGCACACACCAAATACACAGAAAACTGAATGCTTCTTTTCTCTGTCTTATTGGGGACAGTAACTTTCTAGAAGGATATAATAACTCTTCTGGGCTTTTGGAGATCACAGTACAGGAAAAATAGTCACTGATTGCCAGGGACAGTGTTATTATGGCCCTGAGACTTCTGCTTCCCAAGAACTCATCCTGATTACTGCCCATCATTTGATAAAGTCAGTAAAAGTGTTGTATATCTGGTTGATGCAAGATGAGAAGGTGATCTCCCATGGGCTAGAGACATTGTTCAGTTTTAGACTTTGTCCCTAGACTCTTTCTTCCCTGGAGATGCTGCCTGCCAGGTACAAGGAGCAGCAGGGCCAGTTCAGTTCATCTTCGAGCTTGGGCAGCACTAACTAAATGTGAATTCTAAGCTCCCGTCTTGTTCAGGGTGAGAATAAGGGTGAGAAAATGATGGCTGTTTCAAGCTGAGTCTTCACTTTGTGCTGACAAATTAATCATCTGTTTTACCCTCTCTGAACAGTGAGTCTCCTTGTCAAGCTTGCCAGATCATCTGTGTTTCATTACACGGCATCTTGATGACAAAGGAAATCTATGGGTGAAAGTGAACCTAGAGATGACTCAAGGGTTTGGCTTCCTTTCTGTGACTCAAGCATGGAAGACTCAATTGGTCCCTGTGACACAGGGGAGAGGCAGCCAGGCCTGGGGATCGAGCCGAACACTTTTTTCCAAGGGATGATTTGCCTCTAGACTTTGTGGAGTTACATTTAAATTTGTTCTCTTGTCCATATTTAAATTTCATCCAGACAGCCCAGTCTGCACCTCCATGGATGGAATAACTACCCAAATACACCAAATATAATTACTAATTCAGACTTTCTCTCCTGGAACTAAAGGTTGAATTTCTTTTAGAACTCATGATGAAACATTTGAGTTTCTTGATCTGTCCTGGTTACCAAAGTGTCTCCAATTTGCAGTAATTAACTGGTTACCGAAGTGTCTCCAATTTGCAATAATTAACTGAGCTGCCCTCTATCATTTGTCTGATTTCCTGGATTTTCATACTTATGTGAGATTTATTTTCAAAGGAATAATGTTGAAATGGAAAAGAATGACAAAACTTCGTAAAGCAGAAAAAACCTTGGGGAAGAAAGATAGTCACAGAGCCTCACTGAGCTTTCACATTTCATTACCAAATTTTAACCAGCCATCTTTCCAGTCTACTTCTTTTGGCTAAGGATAACTAAAGGTGGCCTATCTCACTGATGCATATTATTTTTGTATGTGTGATAATTATTTGGCGGTATCCTTTGTAAAAACAGCCTTTGTTGCTTTGCTGATCGATTTTGTTTTATTTAAAGTACATTGGGTCTCGAAACAGCACTGTTGGGCCTACCTTCTCAGCATGGGAATCAAAACATGCGCCATATCTCACCGCCCCACTCAGGAAGAATTAGTTGGGAGTCAATAAAAGAGAGCCCCACCCTGAGCTGTCTGCTGATCTTGCTCTGTTAGAGTCATACCACAGAGGTCCTCATCACCTTGCTAAGCAGAAGCGGATTCGAAAGTCAATTTCAAGACCCTCTTATGTTATAACCCAGACAGCCCAAGAACCCACCTTATAATTTTATGATGCACAAATTTGGATTTATGGTGAGGAGCCTAGGATAATGAGGATAACCTGAGTTCATGGAAAATGGAAAATACAATTATAGTTTTAAAAGATACGTTATAGGGTTTTTTTTTGGTTTTTTTGTTTTTGTTTTTGGAAACAGCCAAGGAAATTTGCTTGCCACAATATACAAAGCATTTTCTTCACCTCCTGGCCCCATCCACCTCTCCCCTAAAATAGCAAGTGTTTAGAGCTCTGTGGATGCTGTCAATACATTCTTTATGGTTGCAGACACATATAAGCGTACACACAGAGGACCTTTTGCTGTAGAACTTGTGATCAGACTGCTCATTTTTCTCACTATTTTTAGAATAGTGTATATAGCTCCTTAGGCCAGGTCATGTAGCTCTGACACATTGACATATCCTATATATTTTTTTTTAGAGTTTTAAATTTTCTTTTGAGCTTTCCACACAAGAGTACTGTGTTTACACAGTTTCTCTCTCACCTCCAACTCTTCCTCTTTTCACCCCACTATCATCTCTTTAATTCATGATGCATAGATGCATATGTGTGTATGTGTGTGTATATACATATAAAATGACCTACTGATCCCATTTAGTGTTGCTCAGGGCTGAGCACTTGGGAATTGGATAACTTATCATGGGCCTCATCCCTGGAGAAAACTAATTCTCTTTCTTAGCAGCCATTGATTGTCTGTAGCTCTTCATGTAGGGGTAGGGCTTGTGAGATTACTTAAATCCATGTTGGAATGTCAACTGTTGTTACCATTGTGTAGGTCTTGGTTAAGGAAGCATACTGTTTAGATTTCATGGCTGTGCTCAAAGACACTGTCTTACAGCAGACTTCTTGATTCTCTGGCTCTTGCAATCTTTCTACCTCCTCTTCCTCCATGTTTCCTGAGCTTTACATATATGGGTTATGTTACAGATTTATCAGTTGGGGTTGGTCACCACCCATTCTGTTGTTTTCTGTACCTTGATTTGATTAGTTTTGCTAATCTCTGTAATTGTCTCTATTGCTGCCAAGTTTCTTTGATGAAGGGTGAGAGCTACATTTAATCTGTGGGTATAAGCATGAATATTTATTTAGAATTTGGTTAGTAGCAACCACTGGTAAATTTATAGAACCATGCATGAATTTTCTCCTGTTCAGTAGGCATTAATTAATGAGAAAGCTGTTGGTTAACCCAAGGTATAGGTACCACTGTTGTATCCTTTTTGATAGCTTGCTGAGCTGCTCATTCTTATGGTTCATAGGCCTTATAGCTGGGTGGGACTGTGTTGCTTTCCTCTCTAGGCAGCTTTATTAGCACCTTTGACACCTCTGAGAGCTAGACCTTAGGGAGGAGGCTTCCAGCCAGTTCCAGCTCAGTTCCTTCAGGTCTTGTGTCTGAAGTTCATGATGTCCACAGTAACAGGGCCTTACATTCAAGTTCTGAGAGGCAGCCAAGAGCAACAGCCTATATGGTTTGGGGAGTCTCTTGAACTCCTGGGACCACCAACCTGAAGCAAGGTTTCCCAGGCCTGGTACTGGGGGTTTTGTTAGTTTATGGCTCTTGGACGATAAGCATGTTTGAAAGAAACAAAGGAAAATATATATGATTGTCTACATATGTATATATGCATATAAGTGTGTGTACACATACATATACATGAAGCAATGGCACATAAGGTGAAAATGCTTCTACTACACAGTAACTGCAATCCAACCTGCACTATTGAAGATTGAGACATGGCTCCTGTTTGTGCCTTTATAACAAATGAAGCAATAAATATGCAGTATAGTTTTCTTAAATACTAAGAGTGGTGTTTCAATGGGACGTAGACATGTTATAGAGGAAGAGCTTTATAGAAAAATTTTCAAGTGTGTATATAACAAGTCTAAATGAGCTAGCCGCACCAGGGGGTTATTGCAGTCATGTTCTTGATCAAGTAGTACTCCAAAGGTCAGGGTTTTTCTGTTTTTTTTTTGTTTGAGTTTTGTCCCCCCCAAAAAAAGGTAGATCAAAGGGTGTCTGTAGTTGAAAGCAGAAGTCAAGACTTACTGTAAACAAACCCAAGGACTCTCGCTGGAGGGACAACAGTATTCTAAACTGAATTAGGATGAGAGTTGCAAAGCTCAGTGATTTCACAAAATAATTGGTGAATTTCACTTTTAAATGAGATGAATTTTACAGTATATAAATCACATCATACCCATGTTGCCCAGGCTGGTAAAATTTTGAAGCAGTTCATGTGACATATATATATATATATATATATATATATATATAAGCATCATCTGTGAAAAAGCTTTGCTTCAGAGAAGTCAGTTTCAGCCCACTAACACCTGTTTGATTTATTACAGTCTTAGAATTCTTGGAATTTGCTCATAAATATTTTCTGGATTTAATTTTATAAGCCTTTCTTGGCTCCTGCCAATTATAACAGTGGTTTTTCAGAGTGCATCCAAGAAAGCCATTACCTTACGGCAATAATGATGGATTTTGCCCACCCTGTTCAGTTGCTCATTGACTAACAAAGCCCTCAGCATGTTCCAGGTTGTGCTCTGTTCGTCGTAGACACATCAGCATCCTAGAAAAGGGGGGAGATTCCTGCCCTCTCTAAGTTTGTTTTTATCTTAAAGTCTAAGGAATTAAGAGGGTTTTTTGTTTGTTTGTTTGTTTGTTTGTTTTGGTGAGAGTCACAGTTAACATTGGTTGTCAACTGACCCACCTGAGAAGAAACCTCAGCTGCTATTGTGGCCAGCCAGATGGGCTTGTGGCTATATCTGGGGGACTTTTTATTCCTTGCTAATTGATGTAGGAGTGTCCAGCCAACTCTGGACCTTACCATATCAAGCCAGGTTGTCCCAGGCAGCTGACCTTGAGCCGGGAAGCAAGCAAAGAAACCACTTTCCTCCATGGTCTGTGCCCCGGGTTTCTGCTTGGGTCCCTGCCCTGATTTCCCTTCATGAGGGACTGTAACCTACAGGATGCAAGAAATCTTTAACTCCCAGCTTGGTTTTGGTGACTGATTATTTTACCTGTAAATGGAAAGAAGACCACAGTGATGGGATTTTCTGTTAAAATACAAATGCCTGTTCAGGAGGATTGGGCTGTGGTGATGCTAATGCTCACCCATTGAGGAATTTGATCCAGTTATGAACCAATAGATTACGGCAGTCACAGAGTTGTAACACACAGTGTTCACATACTCAGTGGTCATGGTTACACGACCACTGATTAAATGAAGATTTTTTTTCATACGTTTTGCATTTCCTTACTCCCTCTACTTCCTGGGATCTAAAATACCAGTACAGATGGTGGAGCTGGACTCAGCACCATGAGCTCTTGCCCGTCACCTTGTCCATCTGGGTGAGAGACGAGCATACTTCCTAGGTGAAGATTAGGAGCCTGACATGTTTTGAAGAAACAGCATTTTCTGTTTGCCTCTTCTGCTGACCCTTCTCCGCCACCCACACATTCAGTTCAGAGAATAGAAAGTGTAAAATGTAATGCAAATACTACCACATTTCCTGTGTTCTGATGATGAAGACATGGGGCACGGCACAGAATTTGATGGATTCTAGCATCATCGGGAAAGAGGCAGGACAAAGGCTAATTTCTTTCTTTCCTATTTCTTTTTTCTTTTTTGTTTTTGTCATGCCTCCTGAAAACACAAAAGAAACCTCAATACATGTTTATTATTTTTATTGGCAGGTGTGAAACTTGTGGCCCTGAGAATATTTTGTTTTGTGGGTGGCCGGAGGGGTCCACTGTGACACAGTTGTTCATTAGCAGACTCGTATTAAGACTGGTTTCTGTTTGTCATCAGGGAGGTAGCTGGACTCTCACTCTGTGCTTTGGAGGCCGTGTCTTAATTCAGTAGGCCTTGTTCAGGTGCCGTTACTGTGTAAAACTTGAAAGTCATAGCACTTTGGGAGGTAGAGTGTCGCCTCACAGCCTCCTGGACACTGAAATACTATGGTATTGACATTGTGTGTTCTAAGTCATTTCTCCTTATGGCTTTTGTGATGATAGCCTATGAAGTAAGTCCCTTCTCAGTTCTTGTTCTTTTCAAATGTTCCAGCAAGAACAGTGAGGTTTGTTCCAGACACAGCAAGTGTTAGAGATACAGACGCGTCATCTGGTGGAGAACACCTGAGCCTTTTTACATGCCTGGTAATTTTTTTGGCTACTCATTTCAGAACATCCCACTTAATTACATGTAGTAACTAAAGTACAGAGTGCTTGATTGAATTCCTGGGAAATTAGAAAAAGAAAATTGAAGATGATAAGTAAAATTCTCTTCATATGTTACCCTTTTTTAGGGAGATGGTAGTCTATGTGTGTATATGGGGGGGTCAGTTCTTGACCTTTAGTCAAATGCAGCACAAAGAAAATGTAATTAATGTGAGTATGTTTTATATGCCTGGTAATGGATTTTTCCATTGAAACATAACCTTTATAAGATGCTTCTGTTATTGCTGGCTGTCAGGTGAAAATTAAATGAGCTCACTGTGAGCTTCAGATTTATCTTTCTGTCTACAAAAGGCTACGTGAGAGGCTGAGGGGATATATAGCATTTACTGATGATTCCCTAAATTAGTACCATCAATCTATGGTAAATATAATCCATCTTCTCCTTAGAGGTAACAGTGGGCTAGCCTGGATACTTTGCCTCCTAGCATGTTCTGCATGACTACTTGGAAAGTATACGCAGCTCTCAGGAACTTCTGCCCTCGATGTGCTGATGTAGTTGTTTATTTAAAACGTGCCTGACAGTCTGAAGCAACCTAGGCCCCTTCATAGATTGAAGAAAGGTTCCACTTTACTGACAGGATGTAATGCCCCATTTGTAGCAGCTTTCTGGCAATCCAACTCAGAAATAAAGCAGCAAACTGACATACGGGACATGGAAGGCCAAAAGACTTGTCCCTTTTACACTTCGTGCACTGGAAACTGTTGCCGGTGTTTGTCCCAGTCAGTCCTGACTCAGCTCCAGCTTCAAGGTAACATCAATTTCATTTGGTGAGGACATCCAGAATGGCTTCCCATGCATTCTTAGAGCTGAGCAGCCCAGCCCATGCTAGCTCGTACTGCCTGTAGGTGTTAAACTTTGGGTTGAGCAGGAAGCTGTAGTAGTTCATTTGTTCATGTTCCTCCCATCTGATCTCAGGGTTGTGTGTGTTGGGGGGCGCTGAACACAGAGCAGATCTGAATCCGGCAGTGTCACTGACAGCGTGGCCATGGGAACCGTTTTAGCTAAGTACCCAGACATCTTCTGTTTTCTCTGATAACTCCCGACTTCACAAGGCTATAGAATTTGACCCCTTGTGGGAACAAGTAGCGCTCCCCCAGCAAGAGTGCCCTTTAGGCGGATAGTCCTCTTTCCATACCCCGGCATTCTGAGATCTGTAAGTACAGATGTGTGAACATGTCAAATTAATGAAAAACAAAGTCAGACATTCCAGAACCTGTGAGAAGAGTTCAGTTCCAGAAATGAGCAAAGGTTTGGAAAGAGCCTGTTTTTTCTTGTGAGGTTTATTCATCCTCCATAGACACAAAAATAAGTCTTTCAAAGAACATGCATATTTGAGGCACTTGGCAGCATGCTGTCTCTGGCAACTTTTCCCTTATTTATACCACGTAATTATACTTGCCTTTATATGTGTGTCCTTTTCATTATTGAGTCGAACATGGTCTTTTGTCAAATTCCAGTTATTGATTACCACTGGCAACTCTGAAATGTGGCTTTCTAGCCATCAATAAATCTCCCCCCCCCTTCCTAAATTATAACGGATCTTGTTGGACATTTGGGGAGAAAACAACTTAAAATTCACATCCAACTCTTGGCTGCCAGTTCAGGACGTTGTTACTCCATGCCTTGCCAAGATTTTAGCTTACTCCTCACTGAAAGTGCAGGGCTTGGGGTGGGATCCCCATTGCCAGAGAGAAGACAAGTGACATCATTAGAATTCAGCTGCCTCTGGAACTCCAAAGGCATGCTGGCTTCTCCCTCCCCCACCTTTGTCCTCTGCCCTCTGTACTGCCCCTCATCTGCTTGGTAATCTCAGGTAAGAAGCAAGCTCAGAACTGCTCAGAGCTGCTCAGAGCCGTGACTTCAGTGGCCAACTATGAGCTTACAGATTTGTTTGTATAAATTGTAAGTAAACAGCCGAAGCTTTGGGTCTTTCTAAAGCAATTCAAACCCTGTGGCCACTTATCAACCAGCAGTGTTAATTTCCTTTAGAGGACTGGTAACCCTTTTAATAAGAAAAAAAAAATTAAGATTGCCTGGGGGCAAGATCTAGTGAAACATAAGGGCAGGTTTCCATTCTTTATAAAAGTGACAATTGTATTGAATCTGTATTGCCACCAAGAAAATATATTTGGGGCCCATTGGCTTCTAAAATATTTTGGAATAAAAAGATGAGCATTTTTTGATTCATGCCACTTTCTTCTTCCATGTTTCTATCAAGATGCCTTGGGAACGTAATTCTTTTTTTTTTGGAGCTACTTTTGTTAGTTCATAAAGATCAAATGGAACACTGGACCCTGAAGGAATTATTGCAACTTTTCATGATATCTCAATATCTGGCAGTCACTAAAGTCCTCCCTGTAGTTTTGGAAGTCATAGTCCTGTTTGCTGCTTTGTCTGCTTATGCAGAGTCTCGTGTGCAGTCTTCCTACGTAACTGCCAACTTGAGCAAATGGTGGGGAACTCTGCTCAGCATGGGCGAGTCCACAAAAGACGGCTTCAGAGTGGGACGCTGTTTCCTCAGAGAAATGTTCCTTCTTCCTTTTGAATGTTGGCAACCTAGACCTTAGAATATTTTTGCATTCACAATCAAGAAACTTTCAAAGAATGTTATTCTGACTGGCTTATTAAGGACCCATGATTTATGGCATGTTTAATTCTACCTGACTTCCATTGGGTGGTTGCATGGAGAGATGGTGTAATATATTCAGATTCTGTCATGGTTGGAGAACAGCATATTTTTGTCAGATATCAGGTTCAGTCCTGTATTCCAGGCATTTATGCTTTTCACATGTTTATTTCTTTTGTAACAGCAAAATGATTAGTACATGGCTTTTGTGACCCATGTCACTTACAGGATACTGTTTCCACGTCTTCTGGGGCCAGAGGGCCACTATCAGCTATACGGCAAAAGCAGAGCAGGGCCTGACAAGCCATTTACTTTCTTGAAATGTAAGCATCTACTGAGGGTGATCCTTGCGTTGCTGTCAGAGCAATGAGGGTCAGCAGTTGTGGTGACAAATTAGTTTTGACAAGCTTAATGACCCCCAAAAAGAAAAGTCTGTGGCTCTGATAGCAACTGGGGAATAATTGATAAGCTCAGCCAAATGGGGAATGTGTTAAAATTTCCCAATTCTCTATGGCAGGCCAATTACACCGTTCAGCAGAGGGATGGAAGCTGCCATTGCTTCTTTAGCGCTACGGAAGCATCAGCAGACAATATTTCAGTCAGTTGAATTTGGTTTGGTGGACATCAGGACACTGAAAGAAACAACTGGATCTTTCAAACTATGTTACTATGAAAAACTTGGACAAAGAACAAATGGCAATTTCTGTGAGGCTCCAGTGGACAGCACGCAGCTTACTATTGGCAAATTCTACTCTCATACCGTAGGCTACTTGTACCTCATCTGTCCTGGGGTGGTAAGTCCTAAAATCAAGTCTACCATTATGGGAGATAAATGATTGTCAATTACTAGCCAAACACCAAAACACAACTTTCTTTTCTCTGTTGTGGATTAAGTGTCAGAGTCTTTGTGAATATCAGGCAGTAACTTAATGCCCTGCTAGCACAAAGACTGTAGTATGTAAGTGTTAGCAGTGTGGGGTTCCTCTGAAGACAGTGGTGGAGGGATCTGTCCTTCTTATTCCTGCAGATAGATATCATCTTTACACAATGCTACTTATTTTCACATCATTGTCCCTCTGTGTGTGTCTCTAGTTCTCACCCTTTCTAATGCTGTGACCCATTATTATAGTTTCTCATGCTGTGGTGACCCCCCAACCATAAGTTATTTCACTGCTACTTCCTAGCTGTAACTTTGCTACTGTTACGAATCAATAATGAAAATATCTGCTATGCAACTTCCAAGGGGGTCATGAGCCACTGATTGAGAACTGCTGCTCTTGAGGGTCCAAATTTCCTATCTCACAAAGTCACCCGAAGCATTGTATTCAGACACATCATAATGACCTTGTTTCAACTTAATGTCCTCCTGTGATCCAGTGCAGACGCTCTTCACCAAAGCTTACTGGTCTCTCTTGCAGCTTGCCACTATGGTCTGTTTTCCAGCCTCTAGACCTTAGAGGTTCTTACTTTTTCTTACTAGAATTCTCTTAGCACCAGCACACTGAGTTCCTATTTATACTTTGATACCCACTTCCAGAGTTGCTTCTTATGTGGTATCATTCCAGAATCACACAGACTTTTTTTATTTTATTTTACATCACATTGTACAGAGTTTCTTGGCATGCTTGCCTAGCCATGTACTAGACAAGCTTCCTGAGGACAGGGACTCTGTCCCATTCATCTGCATTTGCTGAGATACCCAGCCCCCCCAACGCAAGCCCTGTTTATTAAGTGAAGGACTAAAGTTAAAGACAAGATCTTGCGCTCAAAAAGAAGCCTATTAAGAACTTTAGTAATTAAAGTGTAGAGCAGGAAGAATGAACAGCTTTGAGACATCAGTCTCTCTTCTGTCCCAGCTTGTGCTTCTAGACATCCCTAGTTGCTCTCCTTCTGTCTGCACTACTGTCCCTGGTAAGAGGAGTCTAAGTAATTCATAATTTTGAAGAAAATCAGCTTAGGAACTTTTATGAATATATCAGATTCCATGATCTGGCATATACTAAAGATTTAATAAAATGGCCCTTTTTCTTTCCCTGTTCTTCAGAATGCCTTTTTATTTACACGTTGTAGGGGCACATGAACATTTATGAGGAGTCTCAACTGAACAGTTGTTCACTTCAGAGCTGGGCAGTTGCATGCAGACATTTACCTCAGAAGTCTGTTTCCAGGGAGTTGCAAGGATGGGTGGCAATATTGTG
This sequence comes from Ellobius talpinus, assembly GCA_001685095.1. Lineage (NCBI taxonomy): Eukaryota > Metazoa > Chordata > Mammalia > Rodentia > Cricetidae > Ellobius > Ellobius talpinus. Next base: position 441 of record LOJH01028792.1, on the reverse strand, counting down.
CCTTCGTGGTGGCAGATCAGCAGTAGGCCTGATGGGAGGAATAACGTCTTTCTGTTACCAGCAATGCTTTCTGGGGAGCTTGCAGACTTCCGACGTTTGCTGCACAGAATTCCAGTGCTTGAGGTCTGACTCTGACTCACTAACTGCCACAATCCCTTTGTTTGGGACCCTATTCCATACTCCCAAGAGACTTCCTGGTTTGTGCCAAGGGTATTCCATGCAGAACAATCTTTTTTTTTTTAATTTATTAGATTTTTAAAAAAAATACCAATCCAAATTCCCGCTCCCTCCCCTCCTCCCATTCCCTCCACAACCCTCCCTCCCCACCCCCATCTAATCCTAAGAGAGGGTAAGGCACATTGCTTTGTGGAGGTCCAAGGCCCTTCTTACTACATCTAGGCTGAGCAAGGTATACATCCAAAGAGAATAGGTTCCCAAAAA
>LOJH01028791.1:0-11962 GCA_001685095.1 Ellobius talpinus | reverse complement strand
CTGCTCTAATGATCTTGTCAGAGGTCCTCTCTACTAGATACCTACTTCACCTCAAGTACCTCCCTCACTTCTGTGTGAATTTTCATTTCATTTCATTTCATTCTGAGGAATTTTCATTTATTTAGCATGAGTGATATGTTATTAATGAAAATTCAGGTAGATTTGAAAATTTAAAAAACTATTTGTGTACATGCGTGTGGGCTTATGTGCCATGACCTGTGTGTGGAGATCAAAGAACAACTGAGGGGGCAACTTTCTCCTTCTATATTGTGCCCCTGGGAATCTAACTCAGTTCATTTATGCTTCTACTCCTGGAACAATCTTGCCTGTTCTGACTCTGAAATTTTTTGTAGCTGTTATAGGATTTATTGTTTATTTTGATTCTAATGAATGTTAGTTTTGCAATATAACTAATTACTTATTTTAATACCTATAATATATTTGCCCTAAATAATGACATTAGTATCACTTATTTAAATTCTGGCTGGAGACAACTTCTAAATATGTTCCTAATAGACACTGAAGAAAATGAAACGATTGGAGAACACCAATGATAGAAAAGTAAGGAAATTTTATCTTTCTACTTCTTCAAAAGGCCTAGATGGCTTCAGGTTCTTCCTTTGGACAGTTCTGGAAAGGAACCCAGAGGGCTTTCAAACAATCCGGAATCCATTTGAAAGATGCCGTTTGAGGTTTCCACAGGAGCGGTCTGAATCCATGCGGGCTAGACACCTGACGGCACCAGTTGCTTTGTCTGCTCTCATTGTTCCTGTCATGGTCTCCCATCCCGTGCAACATCCTGTTGATGGCCACACTGATAAATGCTGAAGAAACAGACGCAAAGAAGCAGTAAAGGAAAACTGTGACCTCAGCCCCCGGAAAAATAGTTGCAAAAGAGCCATCGCTTGTTCAGCATTTTGACTGTGAAGCCTTGTCCTCCATGGACCAAAGCAAAGTGTTTTCTTTTTTAAAGATTTTAAGGGTTTTTTTTTTAATCAGTTTGTCTTTGGGAAAGGTTGTTGGTGCATGATTTGATCCTGCTGTCTTTGATTTGTCATTTTAAGTATCTGTTAGGAGATAAGATAGTGGGATGGAAAAGCAATGGTTATGGTTGATCAATATACCATTTTTACAGGCTAATAGTTGGTAAATGTAACATTTCTTATCCAAAGTTTAGAACTTAGACAAAATTTTCTAAGATTGTATAAAATAATGTCATTAAATAATATTGTACTTAATTCATCAAAGTAGACGGAAACTGCATTTTGTCATCCATAACCTCTTCCTTTTCACTTTGTTATCAGATTGGTAAGTACGATACAATTAAACACAGATGGAAACTAATGGATATAAACAATTCGGCAAAAGTAACATTTTTGCTATCTTATAAAGAATAAATAAGTGCAGAATTATTTGATTAGTTTTAGAAACTAGAATGAAGATTTTTAAAAGGAATAATTAGATGATAGGATCATTTCATTTCTAAATTCTTTTGTGTGGGCAGGGTGGCTTGGAGAGAACTGTGCTCCCGTGAGTGAGCATGTGAACTTGTGCCTGTGCTCTTTAGCACACACACGTGCATGGAGAGACCGGAGGTCATCCTGGCTTCATTTCCTCAGGATCCATCTTCCTCGTTGTTTTGAGATGGAATCTGCCATTTTCCTGGAGCGTGCATATATCAAAAATGGCTGGCTAGTGGATGGCAAGGGTCCTCCTGTGCCTGTCCTCTCAGCACAGGGGGATTACCAACTTGACTTTTGTATGTAAATTCTGGTGATTATACTTATGTCTCGTCCTTAAACAACTGCAAGTTCCTTACTGACTGAGCTCCCCCCACCATAATTCAAGCAAGACAAAAGCCATGCTTAGGTGAGAAGTGGTGCCTTTAATGCCAGCACTCAGGAGGCAGAAGTATGTGGAGTTCTGTGTGTTCAAGACCAGCCTGGTCTACATTCATAACATGTTCCAGACCAACTAGGGTTGTATAGTGAGAACATATACATGCACACGCACATACTAAAAAACTAATATATATATTATAATTTATATATTATATGTATTTATATAAAATTATAGTCACCTATAATATTATAAATTATTTTATATTATAAAATATATTATTTTATTTATATAAACATTATAAATGTATTTATAATTATATATTATAGACATATCTCTGCATCTCAGGCAAACCTGCAAAATCCATGAGTAATAACAGTAAAAATGAAGAAAGGTAAAAGATTATCGAACCTCAATGCTTCACCTGCATATGTCATACATAGTTCTGGCTGCATGAGAAATGTAGGACAAATATTCAAAATTGCTTAAAATTAGGACCCAATATTGAGCATGCTGTCAGCTTAGGCTGGGATTAATGAGAAATAATCATGCAATTTATTCTTAGAGAAGTTACTAATACTTAAAATGTAAATTGAAAAGAAAACAAAAGAAATTTTCACAGTCAAATGTTAAAAGATTTCCTTACCAGGATATTTAATTATCTGTATCATTGCATGCTTTCATTAATATGAGAACTCAAACTATTTCCCTTCTATTATGTCCAGAAAGAATAAAAAAAAGAAAGGAGATTGGAAATACTGGAATGAATTTCACAACCACTTAAAATATCAATGTCAATATTAATTTGTTAAAGTAATGAGAAATGATTATTTAAGCTTCTATGACATTAATATACTTTAATTTTCTTATAACGTTCTACAGCAAAATTCAAGGAACTATAGTAAGAAAAAATATTACCATTTAGTTAATTATAATTCCACTTAACAGAAATAAATTTTATCTCCATCATTATATCCTTCAGATAAAGGCAACAGTCATGGGTTAGTTAGGCATTGCTTTAACAGATTTTCTTTATGTTAGTTTTTTTTTATTTACGTACTGCACAATGAATATTCTCAAATTGAAGTCAGATATATTTTAGGATTGCAGAATAATGCAAATTTTAATAATAAATCAACTGGGTGTGGTGGCATACACCTTTATTCCCAGCACTCAGGAGGTAAAGGTGTGGGTTCAAGGTTAGCCTAATCTACAGAGAAAGTTCCAGGACAACCAGAGCTATGCAGATAAACTCTGTCTCAGGAAGATAATGGGAAAATCTATACCAATGCCTTTAGGCTAATAAGGGAATAATTTCTTAGAAAGATATCCAGTCCTTTCTAGTGTTAGATGCTGTAAAATAATTGCTATGCTGGGATTTTATTGCATGTGGTTTGCTTCCAGAGCTATGTCCTAGACAACTCCACCTCTGTATTGGTGAACGCGTAATAACCACAGCGTAATGTCCTGGATTAAGAATGCTCTTTGCCTTCCACTGAGAGCTCATTTCCTCTGGATCATTAGAACAGACCCGGAGTTGCTCCAGGCTTGCTCGTCCACATAGTGACCAGGAGGGAATGGAGAAGTGCCTTTGGCCTAGTTCTGTAATAGGTGGGGAAAGCGCTGGCTGCCTGGGTCAGCTCCAGGAGAGAGGTCTGTCCGTACAGCAGTGTGTTGTAACATCGCTGTGGCATCTCACTCCCGAGCCCACCCGCAGCCTGCCTCCCAAATTTCCGTTCCCAGTGCTAGCCTCCGCCACTGCCCTTTGTCTTGCAGACTGCTCCCCCCCTTCCAGATCAGCCCAGCTGCCGCTGCGGCAGGTTCTTCGCTCCTACTCCCCCGCCTGCTCTCCAAGAGATGGCAGCCAGAGGAAGGAATAACAGCTGGGATTGGTTTACTCTGGCATTCAAATAATTTGGGGTGGGCCCATTCCTAACTTTATTTCATTCAGTTTTATAATCTTTCCTTCTGTTGATCTTTACAGAACAGATAAATGATATTTTTCTAAGACGTTTCTCGCATCTGCCTGACTTTTATATCTGTCCATTCAAGTTGGAAAATTATTTTATTTCACACATTGTTGTTTTCATCCTGTTTTAAAGACTATTTAGAAAACAAATGAAATAAGGGAGATTTTATTGGTGTGATTTTTTTAAAGACATAATAAGCAACACTTGTTTCACTGGTTAGATAAGGATTAATGGAAATAACTTGCTAATGTCTTCAGAACAGGACTTGGCACGTAGTTATTGCTAAGCTGGTATTTGATAGGAAGGAACAGAGTGGGAAAAGTGGGGGGAGGAGGTAGGAAGGCACTAGGTAGGGATGGGGAGCTGAGTAAGAACTGCAGAATTGAAAACATAATCCTACTTACGCAATTAAAACCAGTATGGTGCACTTAGCCTTTTATCGACTTAAAATTATAAAATAAAATAAAATCACAAGTGAAAAAAAAGAATGGCATGGTTTAGGGAAGCTTTTATATTTTTATTCATACTGAGAAAGTTTTGGATATGTGAAATTCCCTGATTACTGCCCAGTGTTCGCAGAAATCAGTTCTGTGGCCTCTAAGCAAGTGGTCAGGTGGCCACACATCTGCCATGCCGTACTTACTTGTCCAGTGTAGCTTTTTAATAGTGCAGTGGAGAAAAAAGCAATTGTCCATATATCTCTCCATCTCCCTCTACCTGAATCCCTCCAGGACATGAGCCGAGGCAGATCGATAAATATTTAGTTAGTTCCTGTGGCCTTCTGCTGTAGGGGATATAGATTTCCCTTCCTGTGAAGATTATAAAGACATTGTCCATGCCCTGGCCATGTTCCTGTTGGCCAGCGTTCCCCTTTATGTTGCTCACCACATTTCCTCATTCAGGGAGGTCTGCCTTGCTCACAGGACGTGCTTGTAAGCAGCGGTCTTTATTTATCAAGGGCACCTGAGTTGACACGTCTTATTTGTCAAATATGCTTTCTATTCATTTGCATTGAGGTTGCTGTCAGCCCTTCTGAGGGCTCTGCATAGCCCCAGTGAAGCCAGCCCTTTCCTTTCTTTCCTATGTGTGGTTTCTCATCGAAGTTCAGGGAGGCCCTCTTCCTCTCTTTCAAGTTGTTTAGCTCCTAAACATGGTGAAGAGAAGTACCTGAGGTTCCGGGAGGCATCCCTTCTTCCAAATTGTAGGTTTCTCCCTAATTTACTTAACATCCTCTGTACATTTATTACCTTCAGAAAGCCTAGGTAGAAATTTCAAAGCTCAAATTATTTAAAAAATGCTTTAGAAGTTGTTTGCTCTAATATAAAATGCAGAGATCATGGCTCTATTTAAATACCAGTATTTGGAAAGAGACTTGAGCCATTTCTTCATTAGATTATATATCATATATGCTTTTGGCTTTTATGGGACATGAAGACCAATAAATGTCACTGCTGTTTCTTTAAATAAATATTGTAAAATTATTTACACAATTATATTTAATGAAATACAAATTTGAAATTAGTGAAGACGAAGACCCAGAAGCTTTCTTCATAGATAAAACAGACAGGAGAGTTTAGAAATGTCTGAAAAAATTTTTAAGTGAAAAGAATCTGCGATGGTCACCGTAACAGAATGGCAGAATTAAAATACCACCATAGCTGTGATTGCTTAATTTCATAAGTTTAATTTGCTGTCATTTTGTAGATTTGCCATTCTCTCTGGGTATTTGTAACAAGCCCTGTGTTTTAAAAAGAGGCGTATGATTTTTTTTCAAAAAAATGTTTTTTTATTAACTGCTTGTAAGTCACACAGGAAGATAATGGAAATCATTCTTGAGAAGATTTTACATGTCTAAAGTATTCTTCATTTCTTCTGAATTAAAAAAATGTCTAGGCTAACCAAATTTTCCTATAGTTTTGAATCTTTTTTTCCTTATAAAATTTGCTTCACCACTGTTAGGTTTCCATATTACCAGTCGACACATTGCATATAGTAGTTTTCCTTGTTTTAATATTCCAAAGGAATACCCTGTGACTCATCAAACATCATCAGGATAATGCAGATTTCACATAACTATGTGTTCACTGCCACACTGTTTTAGATTCATAGACTGGAGGGTTTCAAAATTCTACACTGTGATAAAAGAGATCTCTTGATCAATCCTTGAAGGTTGCATGTGACAGACTCACCCATCTGCAATAATTCATATTTGTTTAAGAAGTTGGGGTTACTTTACACTAACAGTAAGGAGCCCTTAGGTGCCTTCCAGTCTATTTGATTGTATTTCTTACATGCAAGTTATATGCGTTGATGAAAAGATTATGCCTTTGGTACACCTACTTTATTTAATGTGACAGTCATATCAGTCTGAGGAAATGGAAGAATAATCACACACATTCATCTTATTATAGGAATTGTTCCTTTTTCCTGAATATACTATAGTTTATGCAGGTAATTTTATTACTATAGATCATCTGAGTTGTTCTATTTCCTCTTACGGTATAAATACTCTTACGTTTTTCTTTGTGTATCTCCTAACATCAAATTTACTGTTAGGTGAGTTGATGTTTTTGCCATGTCCTGGTGTAAATTTAGACTAACGCTATTTCTCCATATTCTTATCCAAGCGTCTCCTCAGTACCAAGCCACTTAACACGCCTACATTCTATAAGCAAAATGTATTCAATGGTCAATGCTAAGCATATGTCAGTTTTGATTTATGTGAGTAGTAAATATAATCCATAAATATATCAAAGTCAGTGAGCAAAATTATCTTGCAAAATAATGTATTGCATTCATCATCTGGATTGGTTTCAATGTGGGGGTCTGCAGGAACTCTTACAGAACATGAGTTCACTTCTGCCCCTTCATCTTATCCACTATAAACTGTGCAGGAAATGGGAGAGCTACTTTCTTCAGCATTGGAGAGATCTTGCTGGGCCAGTCATTGTTGTAGTGTGTAGACTTTATAGCTGGGTAGGGCTCCATGGCATCTTACATGTCACCTCTAAATTAGGAGAGCCAATCCACAGACTGGAGGTTTCCAGGCCAGTTTCAGCTGGGTTCCACTAAGTTCTGTGTTCAAAGTGTTTCATCTTCAGAAATAGAAAGAGTCTTATTGGCAGTTTCAAGGCAGTGGCAATTCACTGTGATGTTTTTGGGTCTCTTGGACCTTTGACCAACAGCTATGAGGGAGATTGCTCATGCCTGAAGTGTCAGGCATGACACTTTTTTATAGTTTATTGTTCTTGAGTGGATCTTTATCACATTATGTAACATAACTCCATTTAAACTATATTCACAAGCATATATATTATATATTTTAGGTAAGGTTATAAAAATAATGTTTTCCCTATGACTTTTCTGAACACCCTTAGTGTGATCAACTCTCCTTTCTCCCCTCCCCCGTATTACTCTCAATCCCCCTTCCAATTTAAGCCACCCCCCCAATTTTTCCCTTTGTAGCACCCGTATAAAATCCTCTCTCTAGGTCTTCTCCCACATGGCCCCAATCTACTTTTCTGTTTCCTTTGCTTACTGTGTGTTGTACATTCACAGTTGAGAATTTAGAGCTAGGAACTACAGATGAGAGAGAACTGTGGCATGGGTCTTTACCATTTATTTAAAGATTAATTTATGTATACAGTGTTCTGCCTGCATGTATTCCTGCACGCCAGAAGAGGGCACCAGATCTCATTACAGCTGGTTAAGAGCCACCATGTGGTTGCTGGGAATTGAACTCAGGACTCCTGGAAGAGCAATCAGTGCTCTTAACCTCCAAGTCACCTCTCCAGCCCCTGCATTTTTATTTCTTGGTCACTATTATTTTTTCCATTTCCATCCATTTACCAGCAAATTTCATGACTACATTTTTCTTTATAGTTTGAACAGTATTCTATTACGCATGTACATCACATTTGCATTATTTGTTCATTGTTGGAAGACTTTCAGATGGTCTGAACTATCTGGCCATTGTGAGTAACATGACAATGTACAGAATTGAGCATGGATCTCTGTAGTAGGGTCCCAAGGAATGGTATGGATGGCTGGGTAGCAGAGAAAATCTCCTTCTAGCTTTTTAAGGATTTCCCGTTGTGCTCTCTAAACTAGCTGCACTAGTTCCCACCCTGCTAGCAGGGATGAGGATTCTTTCGCCTTGAATCCAGAGTTTCAGTTGTTTTCTTGATCTTAGCCATTCTGACTGAGGGAAAAGGAAATTTCAAAGTTATTTTAATCTGTATTTCAGTAATCACTAAGGATTATGAACACCTTTAAAAATATTTATTGGCCATTTTAAGTTGTTATTTTGAAAACTGTTCAGATCCATAGTGTATATTTTAATTGAGTCATTGCACACGAAGAATGGTTTTTCATAAATTTTGTGTCTAATTTTATACATCCATTGGAAACAACATAAGACTTATTTTTACTTTCTCCCCCACTTTGGTTTTCTAAGGCAAGGTTTCTCTATATAAGTCTTGACTGTCCTGGAACTTGCTCTGTAGACAGGTTGGCCTCAAACTCACAGAGATCTGCCTACCTCTGCCTCTCAAGTGCTGGGGTTAAAAGCGTACGCTACCAGCACCCAGCTAATTTCTCTTTAATACATAGTTTTACTATCTTTTTTATTGATATTTATAAGTAGAATGCTTCTACAACTATCTTATTTTTATTATAAAAACTGTTAAAATTCAACCAGAGTCACAGACAAACTTGCCTTCCTTTATTTAGCTAAGTCAAAGTCAGTATATTCAAAATTGGATGTTATCTTCCACCATGATCATCCAGTGCCTCTTGTTTCCAAGCCCAGTGAATTGTACCTGCATTAACTCACCTGGCCCAATCCCAGAGGTCTTGGGGATCATTAATCTCCTCCTCTTTCTTTCTAACCTCCTACCACACACAGTCCATCTGCTTATGCAGAGTGAGGTAACCATGCAGTTTGCCACTGTGTTGTTCCTCCAATCCTGTAGCTCCCTAGTTCCATCAACATCTTGGCAGGTGAGCTTTATCGAAGCTGTTTCATGATTTATATACTTCTTACCAGTCTATTCTGCATAACATAAGCAGAGTGGATGATTAAAAATTCAAACCATTCTGATTCCGTTCCTCAGAATAACACTAATGGAGGAATACATAATGCATTTTTAGAAAAGCACGCTATATGGTGCTTTTCAGGATCTAAGACCCATTTACATCTCTCTTGTTGTTGCATATCTTCTAGTGCTTCATTTGGTTTGATATTTAGGCAGAACAACTCATTCCATTGCTCAGGCAGTTTCTCAAGCTCGTAGGCTAAGGAAACCTCCTGTGTCCAGATATCAAGCAGCAGAGACGACATTATGTGCCACCACACCCAACTTTCTGTGCATCTTCTTTACAGCCCCACTGTCTATACAGAACCCTTAGACATTCAAGTGACCTGTCAAACATTTCTTGCCTCCAGGCCTCTGCCTATTTTGTTTTTACTCCTGCGGATGCCTCTTTCTCTTCTCTCCATACTCTCTGTCCACTCTGCTCTATATTAACAGCTTCCCATCATTTGGACTTAATGTAGACACAACTAGTCTGGTTGTACCTATGTTGTGCCCCAAGCATATTTTGTAAAATGAATACTGCATGTTTACCTACTCAGTGCCCAAGAGGAAACTCGCCTGGTAAAGGGACCATATTTTATTCACCAGTACAAATATGCACTTATTAGAAGACTCATGAGAAACAACAATTCAATAAACACAAGGAGTCATGGAATGCACTGTGTAGTGCTAAACTGGTCTTTCAGGTCCACACAAGAAACATGCAGAGAAGTATCTACATTTTACACAAAAGATTCTTTTCTCTTTTCAAGGAGATAAACAGCCTATTCATAAATAACTCCAAAATTACCCACAATTATGTGTCCATATACTTAATCATGTCTAGGTTGATATGACTTTTCTTATTGTGAACAAGTACTTTTCAGGCACTACTTTGTATGAATTCCAGACTTTACTCTGTCTGAATTCCAGATCAGCATCTCTGGCAAGACCAAGTTAGTAAAGAAAGCTTTTCAAAATCCATCAGTGGTTTACAATTTCCTCTTTCATAATATCACTTAGCTCCTAACATATTCAAATTATAAATTCCCAAGTGAAATAGAAGCTATTTGTACTCTGTGACTTGGTTATGGAAGAATACTTTGGGGGATAGTTTTATCGCTCTATAGTTAGCCTCCTCAGAGCATATATTAACCTTCATATATGAAATGGAAAGCCGTGACTCTCAAAGGAGGGCTGTGCAAAGTCACTCTTGCAAAGTGAGCATTATACAGGAATGTAAAGCATTAAGAATATAAAAGGAAGATCATAAAAATAACTTACGGTCATCAAATACTTTACATCCTAAAAGATATTTATATATTGTATTTTTTAATGAAAAAGAATGACTCTTATGATATTTTGAAATTTCAGCCATATTAATTATCAAAATAGAGGAAGTAAGTTATGAGTTAGGGTACATGAAGACTGATTGTTGTCATGGGTGGGGTCTCTTCTAGACCTGGATGGCTTGGTATGGGTGGGGTCTCTTCTAGACCTGGATGGCTTGGCATGGGTGGGGTCACTTCTAGACCTGGATGGCTTGGCATGGGTGGGGTCACTTCTAGACCTGGATGGCTTGGAATGGATGGGGTCTCTTCTAGACCTGGATGGCTTGGCATGTGTGGGGTCACTTCTAGATATGGATGGCTTGGCATGGGTGGGGTCTCTTCTAGACCTGGATGGTTTGGCATGGGTGTGGTCTCTTCTAGACCTGGATGGCTTGGCTGGGTTTGAATGAAGAGAAAATCAGCTAAAGGGCCTAGCATTTTGATGTTTATACTTGATGAATAATTTCCTTACATAAAAGTAGGAAATGCAAAAAGGATGCATGTAATTTTAAAAAGATATCTCTCTACTTATAGCTAATAACCTTAGCTAGATCACTCATAACAATCACAGACTTCAATATTATGAACACCCCACTTTGACATGGTTGTTGTACACATATATTCCATTTCCTTAAAGATAAAGAAGTGGACTCATATCCAATTATCAGGTACAATTTACCCTCAACTTAATATATTTATTTAAATGATGGAAATACCAATTCAGAAGGCCCCAATAGTCTGTGAAATTTACAGTTGAACTATTTTCCAAGGCAGTATTTAAACCCCCAAAGCATAAGCGCCTTTTCTCTTTTTCTTTTTCAAACTGATCCACAGGGCTACCTTTAGGCATGGTTGTTCAGAACCTCTTCTGTTGAAAAAAGTTCCATTTAGTGCTTATAGCCTTTGGAGAGAGATAGTTCTTAGTACTGACCTCTGCTTTTGTCTAGCAAAGCTCACAGAACAAATTATTTATGATATTTAGTGTAGTTCTCCTGTTTCTTCCATTGAAACCCATTCTCCTGAGCACTGTATGGCTTATGCATAATAATAAGAGAACTTCGTAGCTGCTATGATGTGCCTTTAGGTGGTAGTGTAGATGGAGACTGCTCTTTTGTTTCTCAACTGCTCAGACCCAAATAATAACACAGAAACTCTATTAATTACAACAATGCTTGATTTATTATTAGCTCAGGCTTCTTATCAATTGACTCTTACATCTTAAATTAATACATTTCTATTAATATGTGTATCACCATGAGACTGTGGCCTACCAGTAAAGGTTCCAGGGCCTCTGTCTTCTTTAAGGGCTACATGGCATCTCCCTCACTCCACCTACATTCTCTCTATATCTTTTCCAGCCTGACTATATTCTGCCCTGCTATAGGCTGAAAGAGCATACTTATTACCAGTGGTATTAAAACATATTCACAGCATACAGAGGAGAATCCCACATCATCTCCCCTTTTCTGTCTAAATAAAAAGGATGGTTTTTAACTTTAACCTAGTAAAATTACATATTCAAAACAGTTATCAAGCAAGAATTATAGTTACAATATTCTGTTCATTTATATTTGGCAAATTAAGGAAAATACTCTATCATCTATCCTATCTTTGTGAATCTAAAGTTTTATATCTAATTTATTCTGCAACATGAGAGCTGGCTTGTTGGGGTTTCTGTCCCACCCGGTACCTGACAGCCAGCAAGCCCCAAAGAAAATCACATAGAGATCTCCATAAGATTATAAAC
>LOJH01028790.1:6346-22871 GCA_001685095.1 Ellobius talpinus | reverse complement strand
AGATGGAGGCCTGAGCAGATCTGCCGAGTGGAGGCTAAAGAGCAGCTGTATGGAACAAAAAGACAAGGTGGCAAGCAGATCTGAATCCCAACTCAGCCCTACTGAGATCCCAGTCAAGTGGCTAACATTTGCTAACCCTCAGTTTCTGTGCCTCTGCAGGCTAGCAGGGACTAGCTTCGATGGTTTCAGGGAGGAGTAGAAAGAAAGTAGACAATGAGCCTGACACGTGGTAGAGGGAAATAAACAAGTAGTAAACATGGAAATGGCCAGGCGTTGTAAGTTTTTACACTGAGCCCTGTTCTGTGCTTGGAATGCAAAATCAACATTCCCTTCATCCACCTGAAAACTGTTATTTATTCTAAGAAACTGGCTTCAAGTCAGGAGGGCTTAGGGCAAGGATCAGTTTTCACTGCTGTTTAAGCAGCATGGGCCTTGTCGGAAGCTCCAAGGTCAGCAAAGTCTAGGGAAGCAAGGCCAACTCAACACTCTATATTCAAAATCAGTTAGTCTAAAACACTACAATAATTTTCCATGTTCGTAAAGGTCTTGACCTCCATATCCAGAAAACACTGTACTTTTGAAAGCTTGTTATGTGCAGTCCTAACTGAATAGCAATGACAGGGTGATGTGGAAAAAATCATAATGAACACCTTAAGGTTTCATTTCACAGGTCCCTTCCCTTGGGCTCTGATAACAGAAATGTGTGTATTCCAGAGACCAACTCTCCCCTTTGTCAAGGTGTCCTGTCCAGTGAGCTTTTGTGCTAGGCAAGGCAATCTCATGCTTCCCTGTGAATCTGGATCCAAAATGATGTTTTCAAAAGCATAAGAAAGGACAGAGTTGCTGCCTACCTATGAGAGTTTGAAAGAGACTCACCAAGTTTCAACCAGACAGCACACAGAACAACTCTGATTCCTGTCCTTTTTGTAACCTTGGCTTCAAGTCATCCATAAGGAAGGCGTGTGTTTTAATGCATCAATGGACGTTCTTTTCAAGTCTTCTTTGTCCAAGTCTTAACTTTGTCACAATAAACTATCCTTTCATTTAGGTCACCTGTGGTAGGTCTTTTGATTTTCACACAGTCAAAATTTCTCCGTCATGTTTTATTTTTGTATGTAGAAAGCCCTAATAAATTGAAAGGATAAAGCTCAAGGGAGATAAACCCAGTTGGAAAACTAGTATCAATTTTTTACTGGAAAGACAGAGGTGCTTTATAGCTAAATGTCTCAAGTCACCTGAGAAAGGAAGGGACAGCCACCAGGAAGGGAGGAGGGACCAGAATGGGAAGTTCTAAGGTATTGGTAACCACACCATGTAAATTAGGATATTTGTGTAATCCCCAGTCATTGCCCCCACAGCTACCACCTGGTCCCAATTCAACCTACTGTGAGGGTATTGTGTTCTCAGGAGAATGGGAAAGAAAAAGACATACCTAGACTCTGAAAATAGGGTCAAGACCATTTGAACAGCAATTACAGGATTCTAGGTGCCTTAGCATGGTCTTGATAGGAGATGGGGGGTACTTCTTGATTGGCTCCAGGCATTCTGTATCCTATAACAAGAAAAGCATCTAGACAAGTGTGATAGAAAGGTTATCTGAAGCAGGTTTTTTGCTTGGGTCAAAACACAGCATTGCTTAAGCTGTCTCATTTGTTTTCTTCCCAAGAAGAATCCTCCTGAAATGTGTATGGCTCACCAGCCTCAGATGCACTGGCTTGCTGTAAGCCTATGATAAATATGTTTATTTGGCTTTCAGTTCTCACCTGATGGGCCTTTGGACAAATGTTATTTCTGGACTTGCAAAACATTGCAATTCTATTTTCCAAGGACTAAGCAGGCTAATCAGCTACCACCAGGGAAGGAAAACAGAAAGAGATTCTTCTTTCTGGCTGCTATTCCCAACCTAGAATCTAAAGTATAATAAGGTCATCTTCAAAGACAAAAGACCATATGTTTTCACAAATTTCTTCTAGTAACTACCATCTTCAGGCCAGGCTTGGTTTGCCTTTTTTTTTCTTAATTAGAGCCACAAAGAAATAGCATTGCCTAGGTTAATCCCAAGCAGGTGTCTCCTTCACATCTAGGATGCTGTCCCTGCTCCTTTGCTTAATTCATCCTCCCATCTCAATCACCAAGTTTATGTGACTTTCAAGGATCTGGGTTTTGTTGTTGTTGTTGTTGTGGGGGGGGGCAGAGTTTCACTTTGTTGTCCTAGCTGGCCAGGAATCCACAGAGATCTGACTGGCTCTGCTACCTGCATACTGGTTTTAAGGGCACATGCCACCACACCTGGCAATGTTTACTTTTCATTATTATTTTTCTTCTTTGTCAATATTTACTGACCTCCCAGTGGCTCATTATTTCCTGCATAGTTCACTGGCCTAGAGACACCCACACATCAGCTAGCAAACTAGAATCACACAAGAGTTCACTGAGACAAAATCCCCACACCTAGTCTCAATCCTCCCAAGTCAGAGGGGCAGTGATAAAAAGCTTTCAATTCTTGCTTGCTTGGAGGCACCTTTCCCAATAACTGCTACTTTGATCCCCAATATAGGAAGCTTACATTCACTTCATACTGCTGTGGACCTTAATATTGTTTAAAATGCTCCTATATCCAAATTATAACCAATTGCCTGTAACAATGTCTGTTTCCCAATGACTTCTAACTACCCCCAGTTGGCCTCACCATAACCTCTTATCTACTAATCCTTTCATGCTAAGACTCAGTATAGTCGGTGTCTTTCTTTGGTTCTCTCCTTATTTAAATTGCATGGCAGAATCCTTGATGTAAACATTTCTTAAGGAAACTTCTCATTCCTCCTTCTCTGATTCCTGACATATCATGATGTGAGACTCTGCTGTGATTCTACCACCACATTGGGTGAACTATATGAAAACTATATCTTTCTTCCTTAAAAAAAATAAGACAAACAAAAAACCACTCTTATCAACATTCCAAACTTCTATAAACCTTGGTATTTTATCTCACTCAACCTGGGCCCACACTTGCTATTGTGATTTATCTCTGATAATATTTAAGCATATCAAAAGTGTTGAATAAAAACAACAGAGAAAAAATTTACCTAAACAAATCCATAATCAAGGTTGGAAGATATTCGACCACACTATGAACTCCAAGTTTGCATTTTATTTGCAAAATAAAATAAACCTTGAGTCAGGAGGCTGCTTTAGCAGCTAGTTGACAGAAAGCAATCATAGAGTTTAAGAGGGCATCCGGGAGAGATAGAGACACAGGAAGTAGTATTGTGTAGCTTGGAGAGGTACAGGTCTTTCTAGTTTGGCGAAGCAATAGCACAAGTCTTTCAGGGACACCGTCAAGGAGGGAAGGTTAGCTAACTACAACTCATCCTCTCCTAGCTAGCAGGTTTTACCTCAGCCTTTGAATCTGGAGTCTTATTCATAAATAGAAGGACAGAGATTTAGTTAAAGCTACCTTTAGGGGAAGCAATAGGGTTGTTGCCTGAGAGAACAGAATTCCTGCCAGGCTGTGGCCTGAGTGGCCAGATTGCTGCTGAAGAAGCAGGCCAGTAACTGTGGAATTGCAATTTTTGGCTGCAATAGCAGTAGATTAAGTTAAAACAACATTTGGTACTTCAACACATGGCACAACCACACAGGCAGAGAAGTTATTCCAGTTAGCTCTGTCACAGTTGCCCTCTGGGCTTCTTCAAGCAAGTACTACAGTAGGTGGTTGCCACTTTTCAGGACTCTAGAACGCAATCTCCCACTTGGAAATTTGCTAGGGACTTGAGTTCGCTGCTGCACTACTGAGAAGTCAGTGGATTCGATGAGATACCTGGAAGTCCTTTAGTAGAAAAAAAATCTTTCACATGTTAAGAATGGGGAACAACACAATGCAGGGTGCTAGGACTCTGTATGGTGTCACTGTGGATTGTTTAAAAATGAAAAATTTAAATGAGGGGATAAACCACTGGAATTAACATAATGTCAAATGTAATTACTATCTGTTTGATAATTAATATGTTATCCTTAAAAATGTGGTTTGAGAACTGTGCCATAAATGACAATTTGACTGATAAGATATAAGTTTTAGAAAGACTTACTATTATAAGATACAAGCTTTAGAAAGAACTACTAATGTAAGTAAGAATAATTCTCAGACATAAAAGGAATTTAGAGCAGAACCTACCACACCATTGCATTATGAAACTGAAGGCATAAAGTTATTATAACACCAACCTTAATTTATTCAGTTACCATACAAAAATAACCACCAGATGACAGGAACTCCCAAGGCTATGCAGAAGTTAATTGGAATAATGTAGAAATGCTAGATTTGAAGAAACTTAAGGAAGTAACAGTTTCATACAGTATACATTCACCCTTTTTGAAATGGATATTAAAATCATGGGCCACTAGGAGAGAGGAAGCTAGGGTCATAGAACAATGAAATAGTGCTAGAGGTCATGAAATTTTTTAAGATCTGCGTTAGTGAGGGCTAGGATGTTGATTAGCAAAAACAGTCTGTATTTGATGATAATATCTTGATTCTATGCTGTATAGCAGCTTTGGATGCTTGGAACAGGGCTGAAGAATCAGTAAAGAGGACTGAGCCATTTACAAAATAATTTAAGGCCCAAAAGAAGGTTTCACTGATTATTTTGATGAAGATTGACCTCAGTTGTAAATAGAATGATATTAGATTCAGATGATAGACAAATATTAATTGAATCTTTGGCTTTAGGAAAGGCTAATTCAGAATGCAAAGGGGTGATTAGGTTTTTGAAGCAAGATCATCACCCATTGATGGAAGTATCAAAAATACAGCTGATATTGGATCTCACACTTATGATATTTGAATAGGAGAGGTGACTTCTAAAACTTAAGAAAAATCAAAAGGTCAGATTTTGTTTTAATTGTGGTAATCTAGGTCATCTGAAAAGGTATTGTAGGTAAGTTGCTCCTAGAAAAATGTCTTTTTCTAGGGGTGAGCCAAACAGAAGTTACCAGCCTTATGAAGTATGCAGAAGATACGGGGCAAAGGCCAGCATTGGACTGATGAATGCAGATCGACAAGGGACAGGTAAGGCATCCCTTTGCCATTTGGAAATGTTTTAGGGGGCCTCTCACAGTATTCATTGCCAAATTTAGTTCCCTATCAGCACTGGAGGAACCCTCCCAACACACACACACAGAGTAATGAAAAGACTTACTGCCTGTTGTTAAAACACCATACTGCTCTGGATGACAGAAGAGTACTAGTATATAAAACAAAATTTTCAGAAGAGACCATAAAAGTATTTGGCAAACTTCTACAAACATTCAAAGATCAAACAAAGCTAAAATTACAAATAAGTGGTGTTAAATTTGATGGTTTAGTAGACATAGGCGAAGACGTAACAACACTTTAACCAAAATCTGGACATTCAGATTGACTTCTTCAGGAGATAAATGTTAAGCTTCTAAAGATTGGTGCTTTATCTCAGGGAAAAAAGTGCAAAACGGGTTGAGTGTATAGGGACAGAAAGACAGATAGGAAAATTAAAACTATATGTGGCTAATGTAGCAATGAATTTATTGCAGCAATATAAAAACAAATTAACATTCTGGCACTATTAGAAATAAACTGAAAATTAACATATGCTTCTGTGAAAAATGTTAAAAGGAATTATCAAGGATAGTCACTGACTGTTTAGGCTGTATGACAGCTTCTGAACTTTCAAAGGTATCAACTGTCCTGCCTTAAAATGATTAATTGACAAACCTATCTGGGTAAAACCATGACCTTTGTCATCAGAAAAATTACGGCATTATAATAGCTGCACAGGAGAAGTTAAATATTCAACATATTAAAGAATTGACTAGTCCTTGGAAATCTATATTTTTCATTAAAAAAGAAAACTGAAAAATGAAGAATGTTAACAGATTTAAGGGCCATAAATAAGGTGACTCAGTTAATTTGTTCTTTACATCCTGGAATTCCCTTGTCTTCTTTATTACAGAATGCTGTGGGATAATGCTTTTGTACAATGTAAGGATTTGTCACTCATATTGTTTTAATAAAACACTGATTGGCCTGTAAACAGAGAGGAATTATAGGTAGAGCAAGCAGATTAGGAGAATGCTGGGAAGAGGAAGGCAGATAGATAGTCATCAACCAGACACAGGGGAAGCAAGATGAGAATGCTTCTCTGAGAAAAGGTACCAAGCTACGTGGATAAACATAAACAAGAATTATGGGTTAATTTAAGTTTTAAGAGCTAGTTAATAATAAGCTTGAGCTAATAGGCCAGTTTATAATTAATATGAGCTTCTGTATGTTTCTTTGAGACTGAATGGCTGTGGGATTGGGTGGGACAGAAACTTCTGTCTACAAGCTAAGGAATGATCTATTGTCGTGATTGATTTAAATGACTGCTTTTTCACTTGTTCTTTATATAATCAAACTCTATCACCTGCAGGATGTAACCCAAAAGTCATTTAAAGAAATGAACTTTGGTAAATGGATATGTTTCATTTTGCAGAGCTTTGAAAAGTAAAATATGTGCACAATACCATAGATGCATATTCAGGATTTCAATAGGCAACTGCTTTGATTTCTAAAAAGGCTTCTTCTGTAATCACACAGTTATTAAAAGTTATGGCTATTTTGGGGATACCTGTTCAAATTAAGACAGGCCATGCTCCAGCATATGTCTCTATTAAAAATGGAACAGGTTTTTTGCATATTACAACATAAAGCATATTACAGGTATACCACACAATCCCACTGGACAAGCAATTATAGAAAGATATAATGATATTTTAAAAGATATGCTTAATAAACAGAAAAAAGTAATAAAGACTCCAAGAGATAGATACACAGTGATTTATTAACTTTAAATCTTTTAAATGCTGATGAACGAGGAACAATGGCTGCAGATAGACATTTGATAATAGGAAAAAAACTGCTGAATTAAATCAGTCTACATATTTCAAAGATGTGTTGACCTCAAAATGAAAACAAGGTTAAGTTTTATGTTGGGAATGAGGTTTTGCTTTTTTTCCACAGGAGAAGAAACATGATAGATACTATCAAGATTGATAATATGCATTCAGACAGGAAAAACCTCTAGGTTTGGAGAGGCAGTAGTTCATCAGGTCACTTGGCCATTCAATACAAACTAACTGCTCTGCTGAGGCTAATAAATGCCTCTCATTTGATCAGTTAAGAAAAAAAATAATGCAATAACTTTCATTATTAAAAGATAATACATTTTCTGTTGCTTAAAAACATTTTGTGTAAACAAAGGTATCATTGGACTTCCCTAAGTTAGGATTGGGGAAGGGTTTTGTTTTATATTTCCAAGAGAATAAAAGCATCCAACTATGGAATCTGAGGACCACTGGACAAATGAGACATCTGAGTAAGAAGGACAAACAAACCACTCAGAGAAAAATGTCCCAAGCAAAAGACTAAATTTGGCCCTAATGGTAATAACAGTTTTCCAATAGGGTAAAATTTTATAAATCTTCTCAAATAATTGTTTCTGCTACTCTCCACAGACATAAAAGACAAATGTGTCTTTGTGGTTCCAACATCACTGAAAATCAAAGCTGGTTTTGGAGTTGAAGCATGGCTCTCTCTTTCTCTAAGCTCAATAATTCTTGTTAAGGGAAAATCCAAAATCTCTGTCTCATGTCAGAAGTGTCACCTGGTATGGTACAGATGACAACCAAAATTAAGGGACTATTATATTGTCACTAAGGTTTAAATATTATCTCTAAATTGGTAAGACTACTATATATAATATTTATATAAAGTATTTATGTAATTATATCTGTATATATTTAAATTATCTGTCATGATATTAATGGTCATATAGAGTACTAACCAATTCTAGAAATAGACTTCATATATCTTCCTGTACAGGATTATATACTTGAGTCTGAATCAGGTAACTAGGAATTAAGTTTGTGTACTACAGATATACTTAATAGATTGTGGTCTTTTAACCTCTCTGAGATCTACTTCATAGGACATTTAAAACACTTAAGTTTTATGTAGTGAACTGTGACTTTTCCTAACAGTGACCTTTGAAGTCTCCAAAAGGATGATGGTACCCCACAATGCCAATTCTACCTGGATGGTTATAACACGATTAAGGTGACAAACACTACCCAAAGATCAGCTTTGGACTATGCACTGCTCAGAACAATTTCAAAGTGGTTAGCTAAGATGATCCAGCCTCATAGACTATTCAGCCAATACTGCAGATAAGCTCTACACTGTCCTATCACATAGAGATTAAACAAAAAAGTTACAGCTAGCTCTTTCAGGATTTGATCATTATTGCAATATTCTCAGGGTCCCCTAAAAATGCTATCAACCCCAGACAACAGGAAGTAAGTTTAATAATATGATACCCACATTCCCAAGAGGTGGTATTGGTGGTTTTTGGTCATTCAGTGGGTTATGAATGTTTGTCATTGCTTATGGGGGTTGGTTGTAAAATATTACTGGTCATTATAAGGAAGGAAACTAAGCAGGGAGGTTGGATTTCAGGATTTCTTTATGAAAAGAAAAATTAGAGGGAGGATAAGGAAAGAATAGGATCAAAGAGGAGATTACTAAATCTATTTTAAACTAAAAAGAACTATTAATCTCAAATATTCTACATTGGTATGAATTTTTGTATATTGATACAAATTTAAGATTATTTTGTTAGAACATACTCTATATATGTTACTACTCTTGTTTAAGATATTTTGCATATTTAGGATACAAAACTAAGGTTATTTTTTATACTATATATATATATCCCTTCTTGTTTAAGGCATTTTACCTAGGCAGCTCATTTAAAAGTGTAATATATAATTAATAAATATAGGTCTATAGTTAGTTATATATTATAAGTAAACTTGTAGTTATGTTTAGTTATGTTCGCAATGCTTTCAGTGTTAAACTAAGCAGAGATATATGTTAGATAGATAGGTGGCCTTCAAACTATTCAAAGACTTATAGAATATGCCATTTAAGATATTTCAATAACATATAGCTTTTCATGAAAGTGAGACATGTCTGCTCTTGGTATCACCAATTTACTTTAAAAATGGACAATTGGGAAAAAAAGGAACCTGTATTTGGAGTTTGCTTTTCTGTGGCAAAGTTAGCCACTGGACAAGAAACTGCCCTTCCTGACAGTATGCTGTCCAAACTGGACAAGCAGGACACAAAATAAAGCAATTGCTGAACTGTCCTTCAACGTTCCTGCTTCACAGAAATGTATGTCAGATATTTTAGGCCTGTAGGCTGAAGATGGACATGCCAGTGTTGCAGAGAAGCCTTGGGTGACTATCCAGGCAGCTACCTGCTTCTATCATTCTGTAGTTTTGAAAGCTATTTGCTCTGCAATGCCTGTCTACTCATGTAATGTTATATCCTTCTCAAGTTTCTGATGGAGTTGAAAATGAGATGGATATAGTTACAGTTTTCCTTGTTACAAATTCAGAAAGAAACTCACAAAAGAGGCATAAAATGTGTAACGTTGAGAGACATAAAAGTTTAAATTGTTTTTCTAAGGAAATGTTTTGAGATCAAGAAGATAGCTTTGAGTTGGTAATACATGATAGAATAGAAAGTGAATTAGGTATAAGACTTTAGACTCGCCAAGATAGGATAGATAAATGCAGTGATATTTCATTTGTGTTTTAACAAATAAAGCTTGCCTGAAGACCATAGTGCAGAGCTAAGACACTAGAGGCCAGGCAGTGACGGCACACACCTCTAATCCCAGAACTCAGGGGACAGACAGATCTCTCTTAGTTCAAGGTCACCCTAGGCTACATGAAATTGATCTAGTCCAAAAGAGAAACAGAACTCACACAAAGAAACAAAGATCACACGCCTTCAATCCCAGCCCTAGAGAGGTGGAGGCAGGAGTGATATGGCTGGGCAGAGAGAGGAAATAAGACAGAAAGAGACAGAAGCTCAATTCAGTCTGAGGAGCAGTGAGGTCTCAGGCAGTAGTCAGTCTGAGGATTCAGACTGAGGAGGCAGTCTGAGGACGGGATCGCCCCTTTGGTCTGAGCATTGGTGGAAGTAAGAACTCTCTAGTGGCTGGCCACTCTGCTTCTCTGAGCCTTCAGCTTTCACCCCCTGAGATTAAAAATTACCACCTCAGGATGTCCTTACACAGCCTCAACTTGGATATTTTTAATGTTGGGAAACCTGCTTATGGTTGGCTAGGGATACAAGACTCATTTTAAACTAAGTTAAAGCTTCTCGAGACTTCTGGGACAGACCTGCAGATCCAAAACTTCAGGGTCTCCAGAACACAGGGCAGCAATAGAACATCTAAGAGGAGTCCCAGTACCCAGGATATAGCAGAAGCCAGTGGCCTCGAATCAGAACAATGATTCTTTGCAATGAACACTTACAAGTAAAGATGTATGGACTCACTGGGCCATGCCACAGCTTCCACACCAAGGAATTATTTGTTTGTTTTTGTTTTTTGTTTTTCTTTTACATTTTATTTTATTTTGTGGGGGAAGATGCAAGGGCAGAAGGAGGCTGTGAAGAGATGGGGCGATGGATGAAATTGTTATGCATAATACGAAACCCACAAAGAATTAATAAAAAAAATTAAAAAAATCTCCCCTTCTAACTTCTCCACTTCAGCTCTACCAGAAATATCAGCCTGGTTCCTCTAAAATGATATTTCCCTCCAATATTTGGATGCTTTTAGCATGTGTCTTCTATGATTTTTCTTCTCCAACAACAATAAACATAGTTATTTCAGTAACTGCTGATTGGAGACAACTCTCAGACTTGGTTACCTCTCCCCAGTTTGAGAACACTTTTATCAGAACAGATATAGGAGAGAAACAAAGAGCCATGAAACTCTTGTGCCTTCAGAATTACTTTAAGAACGAGTCTGTTCCATTCCCTCAACAGTTAGAGTTTAAATTACAAAGTCATTGAACCACCAGGCTGCAATATCTCCGAGAAGGATCACACCTACAAGGCAATGAATCCACAGGACACTGGGGATTTATTGCAAGTCCTTTTTTTGGAGCAATTTGTTGACAAATGCTCAAGGAAGAGTTCCTAGCAATCAGTGACAATAAAAACCTCATGAAGATAATTTCCCCAAATACTGTCCAGGAGAAAAACAGAGACACAATCCTTAGCCAAAGGTAGGCTTTCTGCACCTTCTACTGATTGTTTTATTTATCATCTCTGGAGGAATTTTAGATGTTTCAAATCTAAAGCTACATCAAATCTGGACTATATAAAAATAGTGAAAGTGTTATATTTATCTTCATTCACTAACCCTAGCCAAAAGCTAAAAAGAATTGGAGTTTACATCCTATTACTCCTCCACAGTTCCAACCCTCAGGTCACAATGCCAAGTGATACAATTGCTTTTGGCATAAGGAAGGGGACTGTCACACAGACCAGCTGTGGCCGGTGCTCAGGAAGAGGGAGCACATTGGTCTTTTAGATTAAGAGAAGTATATGTCACTTTAATGAGTGGAAGTCTTTCCAAAGACTACTCTCTCCTAGGCTTCCTCAAGATGAGAGGCAGAACAACTACGGCATTCCCTGGCTCTGGGCCCAGAAGGCCACGTGCCACCTACGAGAGAGCACTAGGAGCTACTTACCTTGTTTTAAGTGACTCCGTGAACTTTAAGCAAATAAGGCAATAAGTGACATCTTGGACTTTGCCAAGTTGCTCATTGGATCAGGCTATAGTCCTTACACATTCAGAAACAGAGGGACAGACTTAGGGCACTGGCTGTCATATTAGAGAGAGAGGACTCAGAAGACAGCCACACCTGGACTGACACGCTACCATTCTCTTTCGCTCTGCTAACACTCTTTGATATTTGGGTTTCCTTTCATGGTTTGGCTAAACACTGAAGAAAGCAGAAAGCATAGAGGGAGCAGGACCCAAAACCCCCAAATGTGGGTGTGCACTTATGTGTTTTCCTTCCTTTCAGACCAGGCTAGCTTCTGGAGACTTCTTTCTCATACCGTCCTCTGTTTTGTCTTTGTGTAGTTGGACCTTTGTCCTTTTTGTACATCCAAAAATCTATCTAGAATTAGAAATCGACACTAAATGTTTCCCTTTGCCCAGTGTTTCCCCTAGTCTTCTCAGCTGAAAGCAAGCTCTCTTTTAAACTCTTCTTGCCTTTGCTGTGGCATACATATGCCTATTTGCATATTTACTTTCCTGGTCTATAAGTAAAATGTGGTTTAGTTTGACCTTCGATGTCTTCATATAAGTAGATACGGAGAAGAGAAACAGTCTAAGTATGGAGGGCAATAAATAAACAGTAAACAGGAAGAAGATACCAGCCAATGTGCATGGAAACAGCAGCAAACGCAGGGTCCCAAATCAAGCATTGGTTTTCTGCAACTACATGCCAGACTAATCTGCATCCTCTAAGACACAGTAAAAACTCCCAGCCCTTCAGTATCCTCATACAAATAAATCACCTTCTCCCCTAGGAGCACCATAGAGGAAAGAATTGATAATTTTAAGTGACTAAAATCTTTTAATATGCATAAATAATGCAGGTAAAATCAAGGACAAATTATAAAAAATGGAATAAATGCCTATCAGTACACTTATTGAGAATAAAGACCTACTTAAACATAGAAGATGAATAAAAATTGATAAGGATTGCTATAAATGACCCAACTGAAGAATAGACATATTTTAAGAGTTTAAATTAACTAGCCATCTTGGAAGAAAATGTTTAATTGCTTATTCTTGCACAGGCCTGCCACACAGAACACTGTGAGTAAAGATGCTACTTAACTGACATGGTATACGGCACCTGCTGCAGCCTATCAGATGGCTGACAATGAGCGACCCACTCACACTCGCATTTAACAAGTTCACTAGCGTGATTGATGAGCTCTAAGCTGATGGGGTCCTGCACTTTATGGAAAGGGGAAAATGAGACATGCACACGTATTCACTTTCCCGTGCTTCCTTCCTGAAGATATGTCAAGACCACCACCGTGGTTTCCCTAGCATAACAAACCGGACCCTAGAACTGTCATCCAAAGTTAACTCTTCCTAACCAAGTTGCTTTCTTTTCAGGATATTATACAACAGCAACAAAATGAGTGACTGAGACACTTATCCAGGAAAGACACACTGACCTAATTTCAGGTTGGTGTAGCTATACTATGGGCCTGTTGCATGATTATGTTTATCTGACACTGCTGGTTCTCAATTTCAAGGTGCTTTTTTTTTTGAAAATGAAATGTCCATCAAAGTTTGATGTTTTGAAGCCTAGGTTCCTTCACAGCCTATAACAATATCCAGAGGTAGCAGAACCTTTAGAAGGTAAGGCAGAGTGGGAAAATGTTAGTTCATTAGGGACGTGTCCTCAAAGAAAATATTGGGACACCAGAAGTTTCTCCTCTTCTTTGTTTCCTGGCCAAAGCTAAGCAAGTCTCCTCTCCGCTATACAAAGACTCTGTAGCAATGCATTGTGTTGCCACAGGCCAGTGCAACATGGCCAAGAAACAGTGGACTGAAACTTCTGAAGTCTTTCTGCCTTAAAAGATGGGTTATCTCATGACTTTGTTACAGTAACAAAAGAAAATCAGAAAGGTCTTCCTCACTGCTCCCTCATTCTGTTCAAACTGTGTCTAAAACACTTTGTGAATATTCCACGATTTACTCAATGAGTCTGCTACTAAGGCATTTATGTTGTTTCTTATGTTCCGTTTATACAGATAATGCTGCAGCTAGGAATCTTGGCATGTGCGTCTCTTTTTTTCACATTGCTTCTCCTGGGAAAAATCCCCAGAGGAAACTTTGGGGAAAGCTAAGTATAACAATTTTTATTAGGCATTGGCAAATTTCTTTCGTAGACTTGTTACACTTTTTACTCAGAAGAGAGATGGTTTTGTGGGGGGGCACGTGTGTATATGTGTGTGCATGTGTACTTAAATAAGAATAGAACATCAAAGGAGGAAGATTCTTTGTAATTTCTCAGCAAGCATCTTTGTTCTAAGTTAACTCTACAGTAGGTCTCTTGTCAGTACTGTCTACTCTTTGAGATCAGCATTGATTTACATTCTCTAGCCACTGATAATTAGATCCGAAAAATTAGCGACTCCATATTTGGTCTACAATTCTAGAAATCATCCCTCCATCTTCAGCCTCTCCCAGGGTAGGCCAATATATTTAAGGAAACACTCTCCAGGACCATCTCCATCTTCAGTGCTCCCTTTACTGGTATAGAGGAGGCAAAACGTTACCTTTCTCCTCTCTGCTTTGTTTTTAAAGACTCGGCCTTATGCCTTAACTATTTAGACAATCAACAGGAGAAAAAAAATCACATGAGTTTATTTAATTCAACCTTTACATAGCATAAGAGTTTTATTTGGAAATTAATAACAGGGCCACTCATATACTGAACTGGTGAATAATGGCAATGTGACCAGCAAGGGGGCTGGGAGCAGGTAGTTATTTGGATGAAGTAGTGAGCTATTAGGAATATAAATATAACAAGGTTTTCGCTGACCAGCTTTTCCTGGGTCTTGGTTTCTTGCTTCTATGCCAGTATAAGAAGGCTTTGCGTTAGCATTTCTCTCCTGCTTTAGAAAGCAAAGAATGGCCAGAGTGCTCTTGCACCGATTTTACTAAGCGGTCCCTGTGGTGGAGCAGCCTGCTGTAAGATGCTGTGTTCTGGGCTCTGGGTTGCAACCATCCTCAGCTTCTCTCTTGGTTCTCCCACTGTATGCTCTAAAACATCAGTTACTGTCTCCCCTCTGTTGCCCTGATTGACATCAACAGATGCTGTTGCATGACACCTCCTATCTTTAAAAAGTTACAAGTGAGGCTCTTCTTCCTGCGTTCTTCCTAAGAGGTGAGCAGTTCTCTGCCCCTGCCCTGTCTCTCTCACTTCCCTCCCCTTTACCCTTCTCTCAAACAACTCCACACTCAAAAAAAAGAAAAGAAAATTACAAGTGAACCTTCTTTGTGCTGTCTCATTCTCCCCCCTCTGTTCTTAGTCAAATTTTGCAAAGGCCTTGTTTTTACTTCCTTGTCTCCATTGCATACCTAAATGTTTCTGGGGATATCTCTCCCTTATAAAATTTCAAACAATAGTCAGTTGTTCAAAATCACCAGCAGAAAACACCATGGCATAGAGGTGTTTCGGGAATCCCCCTCATCCTTTGAATTCCCTGCTCTCAAGCCTTCTCCTTTGGTGCCTTTGAATATTCTGGTGTCTTTTATTCCCTCAATGATTCTTGTTAGTTTACTTTGATATTCGAGATAGTTCCTGTGAGCTCAGAATTAAACTGTTGTTTCTGTCTGTTCTCTCCCTAGTGACACTGTCTACTCCTTTAGCCTTGGATGATGACATCATATTTGCTTTTCTCCAGCTAAGTGTTTCCCCCCTGAGACTCAGATGCAGAAAGCAAACTGAGGAGTTGGCGGCTTGCTTGACTGCTTCACCATCTCAATTAGAACATGTCCAAGATCCCTCCCTCTGACTATATGTCCCCAGCACTGGGGTCAGCTTAGGTTTTATCTTTTTTTTTCTTGAATCTCTACACACAATGTGTATTTCTGTAGTAAGGCTGCCTTAACAAAGCAAACATACTGGATTCCTTAAGCGGTAGTTTATTTTCCCACAACTTGAGAGGCTCTGAGTCTGACAAGGTGTTGGCCTTGATTTGAGGACACTCTTTCTGGATTGAAATTTTCCTTTCTTTGTGTTTTCTGAAGGTCATCCCCCTGTGCATGTCTGTGCCCTAATTTTTCAAGCAATATTAAGGTCAATCTGTGTCATATTTGGATAGGGTCCACCCTATGGCCACATGTAATTGCTTCTTCATAAAACCTGCCTCCAAATACCATCACATGGTAAGGGGCTATGGGATGAGAATTCAACCTATGATTTTTTTCAAGGTTGAAAATTCAAACTGAAACACTAGGAATATGTCGCAAGAGAGAATTCATTGGCCAGTTTGGTTATTTTAAAATTAGAATGTCCCCAGTCAACTACAGCTTCCCCCTTGGCCTGCTTGGACACCCCCTTAGAGTTCAGGATCCTGGGAATTGTTCTCTTCATTATTGCAACAAGCTGTTGGCTGTTTTTTTCACTTCACTCCTGCCCCTCCAGTCAGTACTCCTTCAAAGAGTCACAAAGATGCTTCAAGTGTGACTCAGATTCAGTCATTACTGCTTCTACCAGGAAACCTCAGGATCTTCTGAACTCAGCACAGTCAAATCCTTGAGGACCTTGTATGTCTGCCTGGCTTTGGAATATTTCTCCGTGGTCATCTCCTGTTACTAACAGCCATACTGATTTTCTTATTTGCATGCACTTGGGCTCTTCTTCTCTGCATGATCAATTTCTTTTAGTGCTTTAAGATTCAGTGTAAATGTCATTTTCATAAGAATGTTTTTCATAAAATCTTTATAAAGGACAAAACTCCTCCCTTTTTTCTGTTTCATTCTTAATACTTAGTCCTGTTTGCTGCTTTTTTACTTGGCATTTTTGCTTGCTTGTCTCCACT
>LOJH01028789.1:5919-17631 GCA_001685095.1 Ellobius talpinus | reverse complement strand
ACTAGGAAGGGAGGGGGAGGGGGGATGAGAGGATGGGGAGGGAATTGGGAGGAGAGGTGGAGGTGGAAATTTTTAATAATAATAATAAAAAATAAAAAATGAAAAAAAGTAAATAAACTGGAAAAATAAATACATGTAAGTTGCCAAGACAGCTTATACCAACAAGAGGAAGTAGAGAGTAATGATTGCCTCAGAAAGTAACAAGGGACATGCAAAGCTGCACATACCAAGAACAGGTCCCTTAGGATGTAGGATGCAGATGGGAACAGAAAAATAAAAGTATAATTTTGGAAGCTACGTTAGTTTAAAGCACACAGCACAGCAGATAAAGAATTTTAATAGTGCGTAAGTTAATTGGAAAACTTGCCATGTTAATTTTTTGCATAAATACTAATATATTCCATTTATAGGTCTGTCTGTCTGTATATTCATAAATTTATTTGTTTTCAGATACCAATAAAATGTTTATTTTTTTAACAAAATAATGTATGAGAAAAACAAAAACCACCATATTGAAGTTGGACCAAACAAGCCTACAGAAAATTAAAAGAGCCCTAAGAGAAAGTACAAGACCCGAAGATCCACTCATTTACACACTCAGGACTAAAACTATAGTATATTTGCAGAGGACTCTGTGTAGATCTGTGCATGCTTCTTCAGTCTGTGAGTTCATATCAGCTTTGCTGAGTTGTTTTAGATGGTCATGCTCTCCTGGTTTCCCCTTCCCCCTCTGTGTCCTACACTCCTTCTGCCTCCTCTTCCACAGAATTCATTGCGCTCCAAGGAAAGGGATTTGGTGGGGACGTATTTCTCTCATTTAGAGATGTGTATTCCAAAGCATTGATCAAGGACTATAGCAGAATATCATTATCAGCAGTATTATTTTTTTCCCTTTTTTTTAATCAGTAGCATTTGGTTTTACCCTAGACTTCTGTGCTATCTGGTCCCTGGTTCTTGGTAATCCAAGAAATATTGCATCAATTATGGGTTTCCTCTTAAATGGCACAGCTTAATTTTTTTTATTTTACAAAAAAAATGATTTTTAAAAATGCCTGTGCCCAAAAGTATTAGCAAAGTCCAGACAATCATGTAGAAAAACCAACTACAAAGGCCTGTTGAGTGCCTTGCCAAGAAATTTCAGCCAAGTTTGGGAGTTTTTAAACATAATAAAGTAGAAAGCAAATTGGATAATCATGAGGAACATATATGGCCATTCTCCAAAAGTTGCATTATGTGGTGGAAAGTAGCTGGTAGCAAAACTGAATTAATGTTTTTTTCTAAGTCACTATTAGGAAAGTGTTAAGAATATGCCAACGGTTGGCTAAACATGAAACCAGTGCTTTCCACTAGTTATGGTGTTCAAAGACAGACAAGTCTCAGGCACTTCATCAACTTTATTCTAGAAATTTACAGAGTATATAGTTGAAAATTTTGATATGTATGTAATTTACAGAATAGAATCAATGGATAACTATACACAAAGCATATAACTTTTGCATGAAAATAACCACCCTTTGCTTGCTTTGAGTAGTTGGAAAACTAAAGATAAATGAAATAAAAATATATAGAAATTTCCCCTTTCCATTTCTTCCTTCAAAGGCCTTTAATATGTTTTGATGCAAAGATACCATAACTGTCCTGTCACTAGCATAATAGCTAG
This sequence comes from Ellobius talpinus, assembly GCA_001685095.1. Lineage (NCBI taxonomy): Eukaryota > Metazoa > Chordata > Mammalia > Rodentia > Cricetidae > Ellobius > Ellobius talpinus. Next base: position 15,971 of record LOJH01028789.1, on the reverse strand, counting down.
CTCTCTAGAAAGAAACATCAATGGTAAAAGTACACATTTGATTACAATGTTATGTGATGGATAAATACTTCCAAAATCAAGTGTTTGAATACTAAGAGTATCCAGAGAATGCATATGTACTGACTAGACTGACTAGATGAAGCATCCTTAAAAGTGCCCAAGGAAACAACAAAGTTAAGCAGCTATTTCATTATGGAAAATGGAAAGTGATTTAATGAAAGAAACTAAACAATAATTTTCTAATAATACTCTAATTGTATTCTAAAAATCATGTAATAATGGAGCTAACAGTGACCCAATAGTGGTCTAATAGTGACATAATAATGATTTCTAGTCTTCAGTCTTGAACCTGAAACTTTTCAGCAAAATACAGGTGATGGAAAAAAAATGAACCCAAGAAATTTTTCTATTGCAAACTTATTAGTTGGTTTTAGACAAATAAACTTTAAAAATTGAACTATGCTTTATCTAGAAACTAAAGATAATGCCAATTTGATTGAATGATTGTGAGCAGGTCTATGAGAGATGAAGATGGGTGAAGATAGTAGAATGCTTGAACCACAGTTAGATTCTGGTCGAGAAATATTGATTGAATCTAGAATTGCAAGGCCTAAAATCACTGTACTATATTAATTTAAAATGCTAAAAATTAAAGGAAAGCCCTCTGGATTCCACTTACAAATACAAGGGGTTTGTAAGTCTAATAAAACTAGTAAATGGATATATTTTTAAGGAGCAATACTAAAAGAAACCAATAACTGCCGAGTAAGCTGGAGTTTCAAACATAAATGTGTATTATTATCATAAGCTTCTGAAATCTTGGTTCCAAAGTAAGGTGACAATATCTGGCAGCACAGGAGAGAGGCATCTTTGCTGTTGATGTGACCTTATTTACAATACTGAGTAAGATAATAAGATGTTAAGTGCATTGCAATACAAAAAGCAAGGGTGGCAAGATATTCAGTTGGGCAATGTAGGATGGTACCAGAACACGATAAAGTCTGGAAAATTGGGAGAAATTTAGATATTCAAGTGTAAGCATGACTCTGAATACAAATAATTCAAGCAAATGGACAAGGAGACAGGGGCTGACAGTCTGTCATTTTTTAAAATGAAAGCATAGGAAAGTCTTTGCTGGTGTGGGGAGTTCTTCTGTATATGTGTTGCTTTTATTGGATAATGAATAAAACTGTTTTGGCCAGTGGCTTAGTAGAATAAAGCTAAGCAGGAAAACTGAACCGAAGGCTGGGAGAAAGAAAGCAGAGTTAGAGAGCAGCCATGTGGCTGCCTGCCGGAGACAGATTCACTGGAACCTTGCCGGTAAACCACAGCCACGTGGAGATACACAGATTAATGGAGATGGATTAGTTTAGGATATAAAAGCTAGCTAAAAATATGCTAAAGCTATTGGCCAAACAGTATTGCAGATAATATAGTTTCTGTGTGATTATTTTGAGTCAGGGCAGTTAGGAAATGAACTAGCGGCCTCTGCCAACACTATATCTCACATAATGCAACAAAAACTGATCTGCAAAAATGCCTTTCTGAGATGTAAATCACACCTACAAATGTTTTCCCAAGTTGAGGTAAATGAAAAAGAATTTAGCTGGTATATCTTGGAATGAAGCCTTTTAGAAGAACTAAGATGGCCTTCTCTTTATAACGTTCCAGGGTTTAAAGAGGCTGCTTTGAATTTCTGTGGAAGAGACACCACTTAGCTGATGGTGCTTTGTTTAAAGCAGCTTTTTTTGAGGAAAATTTCCATAGTTTGGGGATGCTCCTGCCATTTGCAAAACCTTAAGTGAGGTGCTACTGCCTTTAGGAATCCCAGTAAGCTACAACTTTTGAAAAGCAGCTTTTTTTTCTCCACAATATTTCAAGTCAGAATATCAGCAGGTGCATTTGCCAGCTTGCTGACAGCTGTGCCACCTTATTTGAAGTTATACTCAAGCGTTCCCTTGACACATTCTGTTTTGTAAATTTTGCTCACAGTTTCATGTATAAAAGCTGTTAGAGAAATTGCTCAATTATCACTTATCTTTAAACATATCCAGTCCAAGGGATGCCTTAAATGGGAGTATTAGGTCAATTTTTACAGATCAGAGAGGACAAGGAACTTGCCTGGGGTTGAGAGTCCCAGTGTAGTTAATGTCTCAGTTTTTGAAGCAGTAAAAAGGGAAAGCACTGAGAGATGCCAACCCATACAAGACTGGGAGAGTCTCTCAGGGTCTTGGAGCTAATCATTCCAACATGAGAAATATAAATACACAGAGTTTATAGGAACTATCTGACTTTGTAAAGTTAGTCAGTAATAAAGACTCCTTATATTAGATCCCCTGCCATGTTAATTCCTTGCTGATAATGGACAAGAGAAAAAGAAAGAGTTATTAACCAAAATGTCTTTTCCTGTTAAGTATTAAGCTTTCTAGTAAGCATGGTGTCCGAACACTTGTATTCAATAATTGCTTAACATTTTCAAGAGAACATCCCACGTGTAAGAAATTGTGGCAGGTTGACTGACAGGGTTATTACATCACTGAGACATCCTTAACTAGAACTAGATTTAAATAGAGTATATGGCAATTATGATGTGTCAGTGGCTAATGAGGCATTTTATTCTACAGAAGAACCAATTCCAAAAGTCTTCAGTAGCATCAATGAGCTGAATGATCAACGCAAACTTGTTCTGCAGTGTGAAATGTTACTCTGGTATTCTAGTTCACTGGAACTACAGATCTTCCACTGACATTCTCAATTGGTAAGGAGACATAGGCCAGCATTTGGACCAATTGCTAAATCAGTCTTTTTTTATCTGTAAGCCACAATATTGAATTTATGGTTAATAAAATGCTTCACAAGTATTGACTGTAGTCAATATAGCTTGAAGAAAACTCATGTCAGAGACAGTATTATGATTGTGATTGGTATATCAACTCTAATGTCGGTGGAAGGTCATTGTCCTAGTACCGCAAAGCTCATGGATTTATTAGACATTACAACTGTCCATGTCTCTGTGTCTGCCATTCACTTTTCCAATTTTTTGTTTTGACTTATATGCCTTAAATCACAAAATTTCTTCTCATTGGAGACACCAGTGTTCTCCTAGTTTTTAGATCCAAACAGAATACTTCATTCAGTTTCTGTGTAACATTCTTTGTCCTTGAAATTCCTTTCCACCCTGGCTTTTATTAAACTGTTTTTCTTTATTATTTTCTTTCTTTGTTAACAGCCGTTCCCTTAAAGTGTATTTTTCTTCTTCCACTATTTTTTCACCAGTGTTTACTGACTGTCACAGTTATGTTCTCTGGCTCCCTGTGCCTTTGACATTATGAACTGGAATATTTCTGTGGATTTTTCATGTAGACTGAAATTTCTTCCCCTCACCTCTTCTCTCTTTCTCTCCTTTTACATTTTTGGGACTGTTATTCTGAAACTAATCATTTTCAGCCATGATCCTGTATCTGCTAGACAGATAATTTATCTCAAAGATTGCCACTGATGTATTGTCCACCACAGGGATAGAAACATCTTCTATTTCTCCTAATTCTTTATTTGATGTTCAGTGAATCAAATGGATATGCAGTTTTCTCACTGAGTCAGTAATTTTGTATGTGTCTTTTGCCCTCCATGACACCATTACAACCTATTTTAATTTACACATTACATATCTATTTTTAATCCTTTTCTTTATAAATTGGTCTTAAAAATAAATGTGAGAATAATGATTCATTCTCTTAGGCAAATTTAGTGCAAAAGTCAAATTCAAATTCCATTGTGGTAATTCTCTGTTACCTGAAATGGTCACATGTTATTGACTCACCACCCTCCTCTACAAATAAAAAATAGTATCTACAAAATCAAATTAGTGTCTATCAGAATTATTGATAAATAATACTATTTAACTTCTAAAAGCAGAATGAAACCATGCTTTTCATCAATAAGTAAAGAAAACTTGAATGTGGTGGTTTTCATCAACAATCTCATGATCGTGGAGTCTGAGCCAAGATGATGGAGGATCGCAACATGATCAAGAACAGCCTGGGATGCAATGGGACCTTACCCCAAAACTAAACAAATGAATAAACAGAATAATAAAGACAGAATAAACTATCATTTCCAAAGGCTATGGAATGATTTAATGTGAAGATAAAAATAAACCGAAACCCTCCTGACTCTTTGTCCAGATTGCTTCAACAAACCTCCAAGATGCCTAAGTGATAATTGTGTGCATTGTATCACATGGTTAAAGCTATTTTGAAAATATTCTCAACCTCCCACAATAAAACAGCAAAGATTCATTATAGGATAATATCCATATAATAAACTTATTTGAACAATCACATTAAGCTGCCAACTTTCTTTTAGATCATTAACAGTGTTCTTGTTATGTGTAGTGGTTGCTTATGCTTTGCAGAAGGTTAACTGTAGTTTTTGCCCAGCAGTATTGGTAGAAGTAGATGCTAGATAAGTATTTCAGAGTAATGAGTGGAAAATGCCTGAGGCTTTCAGGGAGAAGATGTAGGGACACATGGCTTAGTCATTGGCTGTTCTGGATTAAGAGACACCAAGTCATCTGACAACAGAAAGCATTCAGAATTTATGTGTTTTATCTATTGTGGATAATCTACATGTAGAAATAAATCTTTGCATTTACAAATAGGAAAGAAGAACACACTGCAGAGAAACACCGGTGTAGAATTCTACTTGGGCTTTTGCTGAATGTACTTCATTAAGTGCCTATGCCTCTTGATATTGAAATGGCCTTCCTCCCAACACTCATGAATTTTATATTACACAATTTCTAGTCAAAATTACCAGAAGACTTTGGTTATTACAGTGGACTAGAGGTAGTAAATACAGCTTTAGGCTTGACTTCACCAATCAAAAAGTGAAATGCTTGGTAACATGCCAAATTTCACCTTCCTTTTCACCATTGTCCCAGCACCATCACCCTCATCATCACAGTCACAGTTTCTATCATCATAACTTCTGGTCACACTCGATATGCAACTCATGAACAGTGAGCAATAATGTAGATAAATGACCGTTCTTCCTTCCCTTTTTTTCCTCTGTGTTTCTGGGGTATTGGAAATAAATTCCAGGGCCTTGAATACCAGGCAAGTCCTCTAACATTGACCTACAACTCAAAGTATCTGGCTTCTGATGGCCAAGATTATAAATGCCATTACCTCTGGCTTAGAAATGGAAACTTTTAATATAGTCAGTATGTATATCTTCATTTTATAAAGTTAGGAAAAATTCTAAATCATGTCAACCATCTTTCCTTTGGGCTCATAGTAAACGAGGGAACAGGATTTCAAAACATTTCAGTTTCTTAACTATATTAACTTCTTGAATGTTTCTGATTATTTTTATTGTAATTAAGGATAACTTTTAAAAGGAATTTATTTAAATGACTTACGTATGCATGCAGAAAATGTGTAGTAGTGCAAAACTGAAAACTTAGAATATTAAAAAATTAAAACAAAAACTATGATTAAATAAAATATGCCCCATTAATTTCATTAAAACTTAACATTTTTGAACATTGTGATAATATCTTAGTAACATGAATACATACTTACTTTAAATAATAAATGAAGAGTACTGAATACTGAAGTTTATGCACATATTCACTTAGATGGTAATATATATTTAAATGGCAATCAAATGGGATTATGGAGTATGACCTAGGAAACATAATGTGAATAAGCTTCTCGTTCATACTTTGGTATACTTGAAAAATAGTCCTTATATTATTATAGGTTATAAACATATTCAACAAGCTTTGAAAAGAAAAGTAACATTGACAGAGATGTCTTTTCCTCAGTAGTATCAATTGTTTCATGTTCTTCAAGAGGTAAAAAATTGGTCTTAGTCTTGTTTACTCTAAGTTTACTTTTCTTATTAGAGATTTTCTTTGATTTGAAATGTTCTTACTTAAGATACTTAAAGTCTTCACTGTTTCTGGCAAGTGTTGGCATCAAGGAAACATCAAAGACATCCTAGCTTCTCTATGATGTCCAGGTCTACAATGCCAATGGCACTTATTTCTGAGAATGTTGTTATTCATTATTCTATAATAGGGTGACTACTTGTAGGTTGACCATACTCCAGTGGATGGTCCCTATCCAGGACTGATATAGGAATGTCTTCTATCTATATGTTACTTAGTTGTTACTTAGCCCTTAGTTGGATGGAGTAGACAGAACAGAATGCTGGGAAAAAGAAAGCAGAGTCTGGTAGACACATGAAGCTCCAGCCCAAGATGGACATGGATTAGAATCTTCCCGGTAAGCCACCACTTAGTGGTGATACACAAATTATTAAAAATGGGTTAATAAAGATATGAGAGTTAGCAAAAAGAGGCTAGATATAATGGGCCAGGCAATGTTTAAATAAATACAATTTATATGTTATTATTTCAGATGTTAAGCTAGCCATGCTGGAACCAGGCAGGACAAAAAGCAGGCCCAAGCTTCTATTCACTACACAGGACCCTATGAGCAACACGAATTAAGGCCAAAGAATTATTTTTTAAAAAGAAGTTAGTGAAATAGAAAGGTTAGGTTGAGTCAGGAAAGTTACAGAAGAGTCGGGAAGGAATATGGTCAAAATATATTGTATGAAATTAATTATCAAAATGTTAATAAAACATTAAAAATTTAAAAAACAGCTAGTTACTTTTGTTGAAAGTATTCTATATATAATGAAGAAAACTTTTGCCTGATTTCAAGATACATTTTATTTTGCAGTTTATTAAATTGCAAGGATATATTTTATTTTTGAGCTATCTCAGTTCAATACTGTCCAAATTTTTGAGTGTAAAGGCCATTTGCATTTCAACCAAAGTTGAGTAATTTCATATTTCTTTTTTTCTATGGAAAATAGATATTTTTCATACAATATATTATGATTACAATTTCTTCTTCCTCTAGGTACTCCCAGTTCCTCCCTACCTCCCCATCCATCTGGATCCATATTCCCTTTCTGTCTCTTCTTTGCACTTAAACAAGCATCTAAATAATAATAATAAAATAAAGTAATGTAAAACAAACCAAAAAATGATAATAGGACAGAACAAACAGACAGAAGGAAAAAAATAGGTCAAAGCCGGAGCATAAAAATCACAAACAGATGTAGAAACACAAGTTCAGAACACACAGAAATCCCATAAAAACTCAAAAATGGAAGTAAAATACATTCATAAAGGAATCATAAGGTTAAAATGCTCTTACACAACATTATGAGACTAAGAACCTCCAAATACAGTACTGAATTATTTTGTGTTGACCATCTACTGCTATGCATGGGACTGCCCTTGTTTCCCCATTGGAATTTATTGAAGAAAACTTTTTTTAATTTTTAAGTGATTATCAATTGGTGAAAACTTTTGGGTTAGGGATGAGGACATGTGTCCGCTTCTCTCATCTTTAGGATCCTAACTTGTGCAGACCTGTGTAGTGTGTGTGCTGCCACAGTCTCTCTGTGTTCACATGTGTCTCAGCAATTCTGTATTTAGAAGGCATTTTCCTTACTGTTCTCCATCTCCTCCATCTCTTACAACCTTTCCAACTCCTGTGAGGTAGAGTTCCCTGAGCCCTAACGAAAGGATATGCCATTTAGAGCTGACTGTTCCAAGGTCTCTCACTCTCTGTACAATGTCTGTCTGTGGGTCTCTATATTTGTTCCCAACTCCTAAAGGAAGAAGTTTTTCCAACATGGCTGAACAAAGCACTGATCTAATCTAATAAGCATATAAGAATGTCATTGGGAGTCATTTTGTTGTTATGTTCCTTTAGCAGAGCAGTAGTATTTGGTTTATCCCTAGGATTGGTTTGTCTTGTTTCAGGATCTTGGCCAACCAGGAAGGGTCAAGTACAGGTTGCATATCACAGAGTGGGCCTTAAATAAAATAAGATAGTGGTTAGTGACTCCTACAAACTTTGTACCACTATTCTGACATTATATATTGCAGACAAGTCATTATTGTTGATCCAAGGGTTTGTAGATGGGTTGATATTTACCTTTCTCCTTTAAAAGCAGAGAGAGAAGCTTTCAGTAATTTTAAACTAGTCAGTAGAGATGAAGGCCCTAAGCTAGTTCATCAGCTCAACCCTCTGAGGTTGAGCCTTTCTCAGGAGTCACTAAAGACCATCAGAAAACACAAATATTTATATTGCCATTCACAGAAGTAGAAAATTGCAGTTAAGACATAACTATGAAAATAATTTTATGATGGGGGGTCACTACTATATTAAAGGAACTCAGATTGAGAACCACTACTCCATATAGACACCAGCTCAACTTCTCCATGTTCACCACGTTGTTTAAGTTTTGTTTTCAGCAATAGGGCCTTACCTTCAGTTTGTAGAGACTAAGCAATAGCCTTATGCAATGGTCTCATTTGTTTGAGAACCCCCTGGGGTCTCTGTCACCAAAAACTTGATTGTATGTAACCCGTTCCAGTCTTGGAAGATTCATTTGGTGAAAATAGATGTACAGTTCATCTTCCCCATTATTTGGCAGTTGCATTTAGATTATCTTCATATATGTATTTATTGAAGGAAGTTTCTGCTCTATTGGGTTTCCATATGACACCCTCAAATTGTCCTTAGTTTTATCTGTCCGTCCCCAAATTACCCCTTGTCTCTTTCTTTATTCCCCCTCTATTTTTGATTCTTCTGTTCCATTCTCCTGCCCCTCATGCATTCATAACTATCTATTCTATTTCTCCTTCCTAGGAAATTGCATCCCTTCACCCAAGTCTCTTAATGCCTACTTAACATCTGTAGTAGCTAACTTATCAATTACAGCTAGCTTATTAATTATTTAATAGGTAACATCCATATGTAAGTGGATACATATCATATTCGTCTTTTGGGTCTGGGTTACGTAAGTCAAAATTATTTTTCTAGCTCTACTTACTACAATTTTTTAAATGATGAGTAATTTTTCATTCCAGAAATGTACCACATTTTCTTTATTCATTTATCTATTGATGGACATCTAAGTTGTTCCAATATGGCTATTATGAAGATAGCAGCAATGAATAAGTTTTCACAAGTGTCTCTGTAGTAGGATGAAGTAACCTCTGGGTATATGTCCAAGAATGGTGTAGCTGAACCTTGAGGATCTATTTCCAGCATCCTGAGGACCCACCACACCGATTTTAATAGTGGCTATACAATTTTGCTTTCCCACTAGCTGTGGATGAGTGTCCTATTTAATCCACTGTCATAAGCCACGATTTTGGGTTGACTTCTGTCCCAGCCCAGCCACAATGGGTTCATATGTTCCAGGGTAGGGGCATGTGGATTAGAAGCATTAGGTAGGAGGAACAGAGATATGAAAGAAACACAGAGACAGGATAGTAACAGAGGGAAATTTAGTAAATACTGAATACTGAATTCACCCGCATTTAATTTTCTTATACTTTTATACACCAATACAAAGAGTGAAAGAAAGCAAAAGACTGCTTTAACTTGACACAAAGGACAAACAGAACAGTTAGTTACTTGCTTCAATACTTGAGACATTAAGCCATTATTTCCTGAGTAAAGCATTTGATGCTTTGGACCGGAATACATATTCAGGGAATACACCCTAGACCAAGTATCCTGCAGGCAGTCACTCTCTATGTCAAATATCCTATTTTCATTTAAGGAGTGAAAATAGGCTTAAATTCTCTGACTTTGATTAGGGTGGAGTAGATTTACCTCTACAGGCCATTTTAATGTCCAAAACACCAAGTAACCACATCCTAGGTCAGGATTTGTAGCCACATCTGTTGTCAACAACATCAAAAGAGCAAAAATAAGTTCAAACTCTCTGACCTCCAGTCAAGGTGGCACAGGCTCACATCTGTGGGTCGGTCCCCGAAATCCACAATCTCTCCGTTGTAAGCCATTATTTGTTTTATTGATTTGGGTTATTCTTACTAATGTAAGATGAAATCCCAAAGTAGTTTTTGTTTGCATTCCCCTGGTAGATAATAATATAGACTATTAAAATATCCATCCATTTGTGTTTTCTCTTTTTTCCATTTTTTC
>LOJH01028788.1:374-18701 GCA_001685095.1 Ellobius talpinus | reverse complement strand
ACACATTAAATTATTTCTTAAACTCCCCAACCAAGTAGGAAGTACCCAGGTAGAAGGAAAGAGATAGGGAATGCCAGGAGCCCTGGTCACTGTGCACCTGACATGGCCCACAGCACTGCTGTCTGGGCAGCCTTTCTCTGCTACGAGGTCAACAGAGGACTGGGCGTCATGGTACCTAGTTCCTCTGGGTCCTCTCTTTTTCCTTTCAGTCAATTTATCTCCCTAGAAATGATAGGATGACCTAAAAGAGACAAACAGCATTGCTGGTAAGGAATGACCCTGTAGGCCGTGCTGAGAGTGGGTGTAATGGCAGGCCAGAGAAAGGGAGCTGAGAATACAAAGTCTGTGTGAGTCGGTTTAGAGGCTCTGCTTTCCAATATATTTCCATGAAAGTGCGCAAACGTTTCCTCTATGACAAGTTCAAAACTTGTACGAAAGCCGGACATCCATGTCACTCCATCCTATCTCAGACTTTCCAGTGCCCCTCCCACCTCTTCCAGCCTGTCCCTTCCTCCCGTCACAAGTACAAAAGAATTCAAGCAAAACACGCCTAATAGTGTAGACAACTTTGAACTTAAGAAGCTCAACTTCTCTGGGAGAGGCCAAAGCTCAGCCACTGAAATGACCACTTGATCTTCCATAAACTAACAAATTCTCAACTTCAAAACTGAAGAACAAAAGCTTTCTTCTTCCCATCCCAGGTTCTGAGAAAGACGACAAAAAAAGTGTTAATAATAATAAAAAGGAGAATACATTATTCCATTTATGAAAAATGTGTGCTTCTGTTTTCACAAGGACAGAAATACAAGAAGCATGCTCACAAAATGTCATCAATGCTATCTCTGAGGACAGGACTTGAGGTAATTTTGCTTAATTTGTTAAATGTTCTAGACTTTTATTATGATTTTGAACTTTTATAAACGTTAGAAGAAAAAAAGTTTAAATATTTTACTTTTGTAAAAGAAGAAGCAAAAAGAACATTCCAAAATCAATGGCTGAGCTCAGTTTTAAGGCCTTTATAAAGGTGAGAGCAAATCGGTGTGTAGATGGCTATACCAACTAGATCCCTGTTAAGTACATTCCTTAATGTTCACAGAATGAAAACCTAGCACTAGAAAGACCACACACACACACACACACACACACACACACACACACACCTATCCCTGGCACACATCAATATGGGTAAAGCTTGGAACAAGATGTAAATACGACCAGAGCCCTCCACAATCAGCAATCCTTAAAGGGATCGAAGAAAGGAAATACAAGGGCAGAGAAAAGTATTGTAGAAAGTAAGCGAATGATAGGTGAGAATTGTACAGGTACACGTTTTCATAAGGCTCTCTACCAGAAACAGCTTTAGCTTCCTTCCATTTTAAATGTTCAAGGGTATCGGAAGCAAAGCACAAAATAATGTGGCTGTGTGGATTTGAAAGTCTGTGTCCATCCATGGAGAGGAAGGTAGGCAGCTAGGGCTACATGTGATACTTACATGCACACCAACTGGTCTCTGTATTTTCCCTCAACCCCAATTACTATGAGACAAAGCTAAAGAAAATTTCCCGAGAATAAAACAAGCTGTTGATATAGATAATTTGAGAGCCGACAGATAAAGGTGATGAGAAAGCGCGCTCAACTACCCGGGTCAGGGTATGGCCAGGAGAAAGTTTGCACCCTCATCATCCACCTGCCGGCTTCCTCACCATCCGCATCGCCTCCTCCATCCACTTCTCGGTTTCCTGTGCCGACACCACGCACGAGCCGTCTGGAGCAGTGGAGGAGTCCACCTTCTCCTCCATGGCGCCTTCATTCAGAGGCCCAGGCCGAGGAGCCGGAGGAGACTGGACAGCAGCGGAACGCGGCGGGCGCGGGCTCTTGCTTCCGGGAAGACAGAAAAGGGCAGGACACCCGGGAGCTATTTGTGGACGGACCCAGGCGTCCCGGACCTTAGTAAGCGGCGGCGCCGGGAGGACTGAGAGAGCTGCTGCTCCGCTCTAGTCCACGCCCCCTTCCTCCGCTCCGGCGAGAACCTCTGCGCCAAGAAGCGTTTGTGCTTTCAGGAGAGCACCTAGCACACCGCCGCCACGCTCCAGCCGGAGGTCTGGCCCAGGTAGACGAAGACACGGTTTCCTGGTAAGGCAGCCCCTCTCCCCTAGGTAACCCACACACCCAGGGTCTGAAGATGCTGAGATCAATGTGGAATTTTCTGAAACGTCACAAAAAGAAATGCATTTTCCTGGGCACAGTTCTTGGAGGTGAGTGACAGTGTGCTTTGGAAGGGGACTTTGGCAGAAAGGAGGGACAGAGGTGACTTCCAAAACAGGCAGGGCCCATCGATCCTAGTAGAGGGATTGGCTCAACCGTCAAAGAACCACCTCTGGGGTTCTTTTATCTTCTCTCTCTGTGCCCTTTGCCCCTCATTCTGTCCCCCTTCTCTCCCCCCCCCACGGTACTTTGGAAACCTACCCCAATGAAGTTTCTTTTCGAAGCTCTATTATATAGATACATTTGCCTTCCTATTATCTTCTGTTGCTTTCCTGTTAGATTTCATCTTTCTTTTTGGCACAAGTACTCTGGCTTTTAACCTTTCACAGGAGTTTCGAAATATTCTGGGGCAGTTAGCTTAAGTCTGCACTTGGGGTGGTGTTTAAAGTTAACGTGAAAACAGGTGTAACATGCTGCTGTAATATACCCTAAAAAATGGGGGGGTATTTTTGATTCTCCAGTTTCAAAATACAAATTATGCATCAACAAAACGCTTAGGATTGGGTTATTCTTTAGTGCTGTCAAAACTGTCATTGTTGGTCATTGCCTATTTTGCTGATATAGTTGAGTTCACTGACTGAGAAGAGAGTTAGAAACACATAGAATAAAAAAATCTAGATGATGGACTTGTAGCTTTGTGATAGAGTGCTTTCTTAGGCTGGCTGCATTAGATCCCAGGCAGTATACACACACCACTTTGAATCCCTTGTCTTCGTAAAACCCACAGTTCATAATTCTAGGATTTAAATAAGGGAATAGAAAATCTTTTGAGTTACACAAAAAGGAAACTTGGGAACTTTAAAAGAATTTTTAAAGCTTGAGTTTTAAGAAATGTCATCACTATCCACTTATCCTAAAATAGTAGGTCACTGATATGGCAATAGTCATGTTCTGCTTGTCTCTGGATTGTCTCTGCTTGTCATTGGATAATGACTGATAATCACCTTTGAGAAATACTTTATAGATACAGTGTGATTTCTGCTACGTTCAGCCTCTACTATCTAAGCTATATTTAAATTGTGCCAATATTACAAAATACATATGTGAAAGATAAAGATGTATGTCTCATAGAAGACATATAAATAAAGATTTTGCTCTGCTGAAGGAAAAAAAATAGTCTCACAATTTTGGAGGGGAGAGCCAACCCCTTAATGGCAGATCAAAAAAATTCATAGGAGAAGTTAAAGAGTATATGAATATGGTAATAGATTTTCTTTTGGAGCTCTATGGAGAGCTTTATAATTGCAGATTGAGAGGAAAGAAAAAGCTGGGTGTGGTGGCACACGCCTTTTATCCTTTCACTTGGAGGCAGAGGCAGGCAGATCTCCTGAGTTGGAGGCCTGGTCTACATAGTTGAGTTCTAGAACAGCCAGAGTTTCATAGCGAAACCCTGCCTTGGAAAGAAAGAAAAAAAAGAGGAAGGAAGGAGAAAATACTTAGAGACATAATAGAAACACTGCAACTTTCTAGCAAAATAGAAAGTATTAAAAGTTCAGCATATCTAGTTTTGATTTGTAAAGAGATCGTATTTTTTCAGTGTCATGAGGAAATGCCTATCTTATATTTCAGTTTAAGAAATGTTTATTAATTGAGTGTACTGCTGGAAGTAGTATACAAGTTACAGATTTTTAATCATTAACATTTATTAGAGTCCCACTGTGTGTTGAACACTGTGCTAAGCTCTTTCCAGCCAATGGAAACTAGAGCAAGATAGTTACATTTATGCCGTTTTTAAAATGTAGAAACGAGAGCACATAGAATTAAGAAGCTTGCCAAGGGTTTGAGTTACTACAAGGAAGTAAGAATTCAGCCCCAGGTGTGTTAGAACCCAATGCACGTTATTATTCCATACTTTACCACTCTGCCTTTGTGGGTTCTTTGATTTTTTTTGAGAACTGAGAAATAAGTGAAAGACCGTGATATTAAAAGATCACGAGAGAGTTAAATACAGAACATATTGATATGTAGCAATATGGAATTGTATCCAGTGAGGAAGGATTTCACAAGAGGAGTGGCACATTTGGACAGACTTGAAAGCTGACTAAGGTGTTATACATGCTCAAGGGAGTTCAGATATTTAGTGCTGGAAAAATACAGGCAAGTAGAACTTTGAGTAGCGTGGCTTCAAAAGTTGGAATTTCTATTTCCCTGTATTTTGGATGATAATTGCTTCATGTCTGTCTATGCAGTTTGATCATTTGAGACAGGCCAAGAGCAGTGGTTCTCAAACTGTTTGATGGGAAATCTCCTTTGTACTCTTAGAAACTAAGCCCCTCTCCAAGATACCTAAGTTCTGTATCTATTAACAGTTTTAACTTCAAATATAGATGGTTTTAACGTATTTATTAGCCCATTTGTGATAACAATGATAAACATGTTAAATATTAACATAAGACATCTTCACGGATAAGAATGGTATTCTTTTACAATTGCAAAACTCCTTATTTAGTTTGGCTTAGCTGCAAAATAAATTTGCATACCTTCTGTAGTCGGTCATGTGTGAAACCACCCATTAATTAGCTTCTAAATTCTCCCCATCAGGAAAAGAGTGTAGAATGCCAGTGACAGCATTTTAGTATGACAAAAATATTGTGGACCTTAAAGATGCCTAAACCAACTCCAGGGATGTCCAGACCATACTTTGAAAACCATTGTACAAGAGAAAGTATTACAGACCAAAGGAGCTAGATACATATTTATTGTCTTACTGATTTAAAAAAAAAGCACAGAACATTGAGCTGTATCTTAAGCCTAGTAATTTTTAACCTCTTTGGGTTTTGGTTTTCTTTTTCTTATTTTTTGTCATTTATTTATTCAACAATTGAATAAGAATAAGGCCTACTCTAACTATACTGGGCTCTGACTGTACAAGGAATAAGACAGCATTTCTGACTTTGAGGAACTCATGGTCTAGTCTGGAAAATAGGGATAGAAATAAGCAAAAGCAGTATGAAGTGTGGAAAGCCTTCCTAACTGTGCCACTGTGTTTAATGTGGGCAGGATTGTGTGTGTGGTTACATCTCAGACTTTACTGTGGATGAAACCATTGAAGGAATTTGGAAAAATATAGAACTCTGCCCTTCAGATTCTAGTTCTTTAGATGTAGTACAGTTCAAGAATGCCTCATACTGGAAGCATTGGAGATGTCACCAGGTGGTACAACACTGGCCTACCATGGAAAAGTTTATTAGCACTGGGGGAAAAAAAAAGTGAAATAGAATCAAAACATCAGAACTTGGGACTCTGCCAAGTTAGAAGTGATATTGGTTAATTATTTTCAGATTGTTATAGAAAATAATTGTGCTGTAGTAATTTTTATCCTGAAAGACAAGACTAAGAGGTGGTTTTTAAAACAGATGATTTATACAAAGACTAGAAGATATTTTTGCTTTTCTAGCCATGAAAGGAAATGTCAAAACATTTTCACTTATTTTTTGGGCATTTAATAGATATTTTCATTGCTAATAAAGAAGGTTATGGTTAAAGAGGAAATCTGAAACTATTTGATTTTACACAGATGTATGCCCAGAGAGAATAAGTCACCTGCTCCAAATCTCCCACTTGCTGTTGTTTTCTAGTTCAAGAGTCAGGCTGCCAGTGAAGTATATATAGTCCTGAGTATTATAGCTTAACTAATGATATGTTTTCTTTCATTAATATTTTCTAGAGAAACAGATCTGAAAAAGTCAATTTGTGGATTTTGTATATGGGATCCTAGTGAGCTAGACCTTGAATAGGAATGAATATCAATGCTGGCTAAAAGAAAACAGTGGGTCTAGGGCTTAAGCCTAATTTCATGTGTGACTTTTCTAGGGATTCCACAGTGAAGACCTCCAAGATGAGTACCTTAAGAAACCAAAATTTATCTTACAGTTTTAACAGTTAATAGTCCACTGTCAAGGTGTCAGCAGAGGGTGTTCCTTCTGTCATGTGGCCATCTTGTTTCCACAGTCGTCTACAACAGAAGTCTGACTGCCATGAAGCCACAGAGAGCCTCTAGGAGCCTTCCATTGCCTTCTCTCTGTGCATATCTATCTAAATTTCACTTTCTTAACAGGACACTGGTCATGTTAGTTTAGGGCCCATTGATCTCACTTTGTATTGACCTCACATTCTAAGGTGCTTAGCCGTCAATACACTGATTTGGTGCAAAGAGGGAGTGGATAGAATTCAACCTGTAGCAAATCATTTCCCTTTTTAGCTTTAGCTAGAGTATACTGCACTTCCCAAGTAAATGCAGAGTTCCTAAAGTTTTATTTTTTAAAAAGATTTATTAAGAATATGATGAAAGAGACAGGCCATCTCCCCAGGAAAATACACATGATAATCAAATTTACCACTGTTCCAGAAAAATTATTATCTATGCAAAGAATGTCACATCAACAATCAGTTTACAATATAACTTGAGAGATAATAATCATTTTGTATGTAACTTTCAGTAATGTGTTATGGAGATAAGCTACAAGCAATGCATTCAGAACTAGTTGCACTAGAATTGCCTGTTGGAGGGTCACTTTGCTAAACATAAGTCAGTTTCTTCATTCTCTTGGGATTTTAGTGGGGAGAGAATTGGAATAGGTTCTCACAGAACATCCCAGGCTGCCCTCAAAATGGTGATACCCCTGCGTCAGCTGGAATTATGAGCCACCATGTCTCTCTTACTCTAATGATGTTATGTCTGTCCTGCTATGATGTTACAGAAAACGCAACCATTGAGCAGCTTTTATGAGTTTCTCTTTGCTCTTCAAGCTTAATTAGCATGCCTGTATTTATACACATACTAGCAATAATCATACACTGTTTCTATTTAGCACACAATTTTATGGAACCATCTAAGGATATATAGCATCTTAGAGCATCACAACATCTATCTTAGTAAAAATAATTTAGGATGTGTTTGTTTTGCAGTTCCTGATTGTGAGAAACAAATCCAGCTACCTAGGTCATACATAATGCTGGAGGCCCTTTATTAGAAACTGTGAGCTACAAACAGTAGAGATAAATGAGAAATGGTTAGTCCCCTTTACCCTTGATGCCAGATTATAATGAAATCAAGTTCTGGCACACACACAGGCATCTATTAGCAAGCAAAGATGAAACAGTAGCACAGCCTGCTCTTTAAGCTTGCTGAGTTCTGTTCTTCTTTGGCACTGTGGCAAAATCATGTACCTAAAACAAAGGCGACACTATTGTTGCTGTAACTCATTTGACTTGGAAGACATTTCTGGGTTCCAGGTTAAGCCATCCCAGGGGACAAAGGCGTGCAGGTTCATGTTCACAGAAATGGCTGTAAAATATTTCAGCTAATCCTGTGTCTAGAACACCTACTTATGTATTCCATGAAAATCCAGTTCTGCTGTTCATTGTACTACTTAGCAAAATATCTGATGCTAACCAGAGATGGTCAGTTAAACCAGACCATCTGGTATGGGGGACTGCTGGGGAAAATATGTGGATATCTAGGAGAGAGGGAAGTGAGTAGGTGGGAAATAAGAGTGGGTAATGGGGGTAATGGTGGCTGTGATCTCAATGCATTGTATACATATGTGGAGTTGGTCAAATTTTAACACTAGGTGTTCATCATATTCCCAGTTAAGAAAACCAATGGCTGCTCATCCTACATATAGATAAACATGTACCCATTTATATTGTATCATCTATGCTTACATGTGCTAAAGACTGCAAGATACTGCTGTAGTTTACATTGTTGTGTTATGATGCTGTCCTCCTGCTCTCTTGTAGTTGAGTAATTTTTAGATCATATCAGTTATAGTCTCTTTTTCTCAGTTTTTTTCTAATAAATGGGTGGATAAATACATGACTTCCCAACTATATACCTTTCTTTCATTCCTTTAAATCTCATATTATACTTTTAAAATTATTTGTTCATTGAAGAAAATACGGAAAATAGAGAAAAGCAAACAAAAGTGAGAAACCACAATTATTACAGTTTACTTTAGAAGTTAAATCCACATACTTATCTGTTCCTTTTCCATTATAATACACACTTCCTGGATGTTCTTTTATCACCTAATAATGTAAGGTAGATATTTCCTCAGTCATTAACTATTTAGCAATGTGGTTTTTAATAGCTACATAAGATTCCATTATGGGGACAGATCATAATTTATTTAAATAACTCTCTGTTGCTGGACGTTTAGAATATCTGCAGTTAACTATTAAAGATGCTGCCAGACTTCATAAATTCAGTGCCTTTCTGCTTCTTGTCTGCCAATCACTTCTCTTGTTGCTGGCCATATTAAAATACATTTTATACATATAAAATTAATAAGAAGGTAAAATATAAAGTCTCCTTTCCTTTTTCAATTCTTTAATAAAGGATTTTTTAGGAGCTGTAATGTCTCTAATATAAACCTTATAATTTAATCAAAAATGCCTTAAAAAATTAGTTGGGATTTTTAGTACTCTAATTAATATACTAGTATGTTTTTAATGATTTTAGGAGTATATATCCTGGGAAAATATGGACAGAAAAAAATTAGAGAAATACAAGAAAGAGAAGCTGCAGAATACATTGCCCAAGCTCGGCGACAGTATCATTTTGAAAGTAACCAGAGGACTTGCAACATGACAGGTAAGCAGAGATGTAGATGTAGTTATGTGGAAAAGTGCTTGTTGCTTTGTATTAGTGCACATGTTTTCAGACCTCAAGTTATGGGAAAGACAAAGAAAAGATGCTAAATTCTTTTAATTCTATTAACAGAGACAAAATTTCAATGTGAATTTTTAAAAACAGTATAAATACTCATTTATTCATTCAGCAGATATTTGTGGTGCCTACCTCTGAGGAAGTAGGCAATACAGTAAAATTCCCTGACCTCTAAGGTGTGTGTTCTGGTGAAAAGATGATAAGCGCAGCAAATAAATAACCTTGGGTAGTGGTGGATCCAGTAAGGGAAGTAAACTTTGAGGAGTGGACACCTGCCTGGAAAGTGTTGTCAGGGGCTCATGCCTCTGAGCAGATGTTGTGTGTAGAGAAGACTCACAGTACAATAGAGAGAGCAGATGCCTGAGATGAGAACATGCTTGTGACATTGGAGAAACAGCACACAAGCACTAGAATGGGTGAGGAATGGATGGGTGCGAGGAAACAGAGTTCCAGAGATCGGCCAGACCTGCATGGCCTCAAAGGCCACAGCAAGGAGTCATAAGTCTGTTGCATTTGCAGCAGGACACTGCAGGATGTGGGTATTACATAATGGCGTCTGCTCAATCACTTAATTAATGGTAATAATGTAACTACCAGAGCTAGAAACCTACTGGGAAAATGGCACAATAAAAGCAGCCTGCTCATATTTGGAGAGAGCAAGAGCATTACACCAGTTAGAAAACTACCAGTTGAAAACTAGATTCTCAGTTATATGTCATGCCTGTTCTTTTCACTGTTTAAAGCTTATTTTTTCTCTAACATTTCCTTCAAGAATAACTAATTTAGAAAGAATTTACCAAGCAAGCTAAGTGCTTCTTGTTCAGCTTACATGTAGGACTTTTCTCTACATTTAAAAGGACTTTCTTGCTAGCTCACTTGCCTCATTTCATAGATAGAGAAGCTAAGATCAAAAAGAAGAGATAGTTCACAGCCATGTGTGAGGTTTATATTTGAAGAAATCCTATCTAACCATAATGCTTCCATTCTGTGAAACCCTAGTCAGAAATCTTGTCTGTAATGACAGTTCTCATGTGCACAGCCAGGATGACAGCTCTAGGGAGGGGCTGAGCTGGCCTAATTTTAAATTTGTATTATCTGTGTTCTGTGAGCTAAGCTAAACATCAGCTCTTTCTATATAAAACCCCAATCATAAACTTACTTCAGAAATGGTTTGTGAGGGACCAGGTATGTATTGCAGTTGGTGAAAGTGCCCCCACACATGCATGAAGCTCTGAATTGAATTGGCATTGGGATCCTGAGGCAGGAGGATTGTTTCAAGTTTGAGGACAGCCTTGTCTACCTAGCAACTTCTAGACCAGTCAACACCATACAGCACATCCCTGCTTTAAAAAGAAAAATGAGGAAATCACAAGTTAATGGACTTAAAGTGCTTGGCACATGGGTCCTCAGCAAATTATGACCTCACAGATCTCATTGAACTAGCTGGTACTGCTAAGGACATTTCCGTGAATTTTTAGAGAATATTAATAGCCTGAGATTATTATGCAATTTTTCATAAAATGGTAAAAGGTCACTCTTGGGATCTCAAAATATATCTCAGCTTTACAGGATCCTGAGTCAGATTGGGCCTCCCAGAATCACGTGGGATGTGTGAGCAATTTCTTGGGGAAATGCCTATGAAAAATAATAGAGAGGCAGCAGGGTGGTTAAGGAAGATCTCTGACAGTTGTGGAAGGGAGGAGTTGTAGGTAAGAAGAGCCCCAAGCTAGGCGTGGTGGTGCACACTTTTAATCCCAATATTAAAATCCCAGGGGACAGAGGCAAACAGTTCTTTATGGGTTCAAGGACAGCGTGGTCCTTTTAGCCATGTTCCAGGACAGCTATAGTGAGACCAAGTCTAAAAAATTAAAAGCTTGAGACTACTCGCCACAGCTTTAAGGAAGCTCGGCAAGTTAACAGGAGCCAACAAGCCCCAGTTCCCTGGTAGGAGTCCCCACCTGAGTACTCATTGCCTAGGAGCAATGCAAACCTAGTAATGAATCTGTAGGTTAATTCTGCCGCTCTTAGACGGTGTAGCTGTCACATGCCCATGTCCGTCTCAACCCTCAGCAGACTATAGGCGATTAAAGATAATATATCATGATCACTAGGAGGTAAAACAAACATTCTCTGAAAAACATGACAAACTAACTTCTGGTATTTATCTACAAGGAGGCTACAAATAATGTGATTACATTTTTCTCATAGAAATCTTTGGTGATATGCAGAGGCACTAAGGACTTTACATGAGAGGTCTTTGCCTTGAGTGTTATAAGATAATGGGATGCTTCTGTGCTTTGTCCTTTTCCTTTATTGTTTTTGTGAGTTTAAATTTACACATGACATAATGCTTGCTTTTGTTCATAGCTGACATCACTAATAAAGTTTCAGACTACAAAATATTCTTGTTTTATTTGGACTGTGAGACACATTTTTTTTCTGTATGATGAATCAATTTTACAGATACACAATGATCCAGAATATTGAATAAAGATTGGGAATTCTAATGGATCATAAACTTGTAATGAACAAAGAGTACACTGTGACTTTTAGAAATACTTATTATTTGACTGCAGTAATTGGACTATAGTAATGAGTTATGTGTTTTGGATAAAGAACTGACCTCTACTGGCTCCTGCATACACATGATACACAGACATACAATCAGGCACATGCAAATACATATGAGATAAATTAATTTTTCAAAAAATTTTGTTGAAAGCAGATGACATACAGAGACTTATTCATTTTTCTTACAGGTGGCTAGAGGAGAATAGAATTATCAAATTTAATACTCAATATGTAATAGTATATATTTAAATATATAAAATATTTATACATAAGTATATATAATAATAAATAATAATCAAAGAGACTCTTCAAACTAGATTGTTATATCCCATAATCTTTAAAGTAGTTCCCACAAGCGCCATTCTAAATGTGGGATTAGGGCCTTGTTTTTTCTTTATAAGGTAACATATTTTCCCTTAGCCATCAGGAAGAATTGGTTCCAAAATCAGAGGATATGAAACTGTTACATTAAGTAGCCTAGTATTTTCAATAACCTAGACTCGTCGTCCTTCCATATACTTGGAATCATTTTTAGAGTACTTTGATTATGTAATAAAATATAAGTGGTAGTTATTTTTTAGGGAACAATAAGAAAAAAGTAGGTAAATATTTAGTACAGACACAGTTTTTGAACATTTTGATCTGCAGTTGTTTGAATCTATAGGTGCAAAGTCTACCGATACAGGGGGCTAACCATTTAGAGTAGACTTATGTACCACCT
The DNA here is from genome assembly GCA_001685095.1 of Ellobius talpinus. Classification (NCBI taxonomy): domain Eukaryota; kingdom Metazoa; phylum Chordata; class Mammalia; order Rodentia; family Cricetidae; genus Ellobius; species Ellobius talpinus. Next base: position 6,474 of record LOJH01028788.1, on the reverse strand, counting down.
ACACAGAGCCAAGATACTCAGATTCTGAGCCACTTCTTTAGCTAACGATCTCAACAACATAAGAAGATCTAAACATGCAGGTTGAGGACATTTACCGAAACTATAGAGTGTGCAAGATTAAAGTACAATATTTAGGAGTATAGAGCCTGAAATTTCCTATATAAGAATGGATTTTCTTGTCTCATCAAAAAAGAAAAATTGTGCCGGGCAGTGGTGGCGCATGCCTTTAATCCCAGCACTCGGGAGGCAGAGGCAGGCGGATATCCAAGTTTTACCTTCTAGAAGGTGGTGTTGGTAATCTCTTGATTTTTTTTAATCATTCCAGTCTCGTGCTGAAAGCTCCTCTTAATTTCTGTGTGTGCATTTCTTATGCTACATGTAGAGGCACAGTAGACCTGTGACTTTAGTGTATGCTCTCCCCCATGGAGTTCTTTTTCTCCTTTTGTCTTCATATTATTCCTGGCAATGATAGATAATACCACAGCCATTAGCAAAACTGAAACTGAAACTCAGGAGCACTCAGTGGGTAGATAAATGCACCCTTACATATATTATAATAAATATAGTCTTGTATTTAACAAATAATATTTTTCTAGAATTAGATATCTGAAACAAAGGATATGAATATAAAAACCTTGGCTTTGATCACTTTCATTATGCCAGAAGTAAACTTAACATTGAGAATTTTGAAGTATAGAAAAGAAGGAAAAGGAGCTATCCATAGACCATCATCCAGACATCCCCACTGTTAACAGTTAGGAAAATTTTTCCCTTCCTGTCTTCTGTGTGTTCTTGTTTACAATGCTCTGGTTATGATAAAGTGTTGTCATGGTAATGCAAGTAAATGCTTGCTTTATTAGTTTTACATAATTAATTGGAATTCTTTTACCTGGACAGTTCCTCCCAACTCCTGTTAGTTGCCACTATTATCATATAGCTTAAAACATACAGATATCTCAATGACTGTGTTAATGTCATCTGTGAGTGTCTTTATTTTCTGTTTGTGTTACAGTGCTGTCCATGCTGCCAACTCTGAGAGAGGCCTTGATGCAGCAACTCAATTCTGAGAGTCTAACAGCCTTGTTGAAAAACAGGTAAAAGCAAGTTATGTTCTTTGCCTTATTGGAATGCAGTCAAAGTTTACAGAATGAAATAAATACTTTTAATAAGTGATTATTTCCTTACTTTTTAGTTAAAACTTGCATAGGCTCAGTTTAAAAAAATAAATGCTTATACTACCTAATCAATATTTAACTTTATTTTAGCTCTGCCTCATTATACAAATCATATGAACAATAGTATGTATTGTTTTATATAAATATTTTATATCATTTTTGCATTATTCAGCAGTTTACTTATTGAGTGTTTATAGAATATAGTCCTGCACGAGAAATGTAAAGCTAATAAAATTATGGTCAATATCGTGCTTCTCATAGTGTTAGGAATATAGTAGACTGTTTTGGGTAAGGCACATAGATTTATAAGTAACTGACAAATTGATATACAAAACATGAATGTGTAATGCTGACAAATTATTATGGCAGTAGAAAGCATTGCCCACATTTATGACCTAGTACGTGGCATGTGATATACACACAGGCATTAAAAGTTATTAGTTTGAGGAGACTTCTGGAAAACAAATGGCTGCTTCCTTTGATGAGCAAAATATGGGCAGTGATGATTTCACTAAGCAAATTTTGTGACTGAAGGAGAGGAGGAGGGAGGGAGAAACAGAGGAGGGAGAAAGGAGAGAAGAGGAGCAAGACACAGGTGAGGCCCACACCCAGCAACCTGTACATGTTAAGTACATGCTGACCATTGAGTTACACCCCAAACAAAGTAAGTCTTAGTAACGAGGTTAATGCGAACATCTGCTTGGCTGTACTGAGCCTCCATGTAGTTGCGGGGAAGAAGTGCTGTACAGAGGCTGTGGCCACCCTGGCGCTAGGTGCCTTCCACTCGTGCATGCTCTCATGAAGTTTTCACAATGCGTCTGTGAGGCAGATGTTATCATCTGTGCCTTGCAAACAGAAACTTAATACTCGGACAGGTTGACAACAAACTTGACAAATTTGTTTTCTTGTTTCTTTTATAGTACTGGTGAGTGGACCTACAGCCTCACCCATATAAGGCAAACACTTTGCCACTGAACTACAGTCCCAGCTTTCTTTGAAACTGGTATCCAAAGAATGAATTTATGCTAAAACTTTATATCTGATTAAAATATAATACCAGTGGTAGATGATTGTCATTCTCAGAAGTAGAATTTAATCTCTACTTTATAGGTGTAAAATGTGACTTACAAAATAATCTGTATAATTATACAGGAAGGTATATATAGACAAATTAATCTCAAATAAATATCTAGTCACTACTCGCATGGGCATAGTAAAGGACAAAAAGTAGATTTTAATTGCCATAACTTTTAATCTTATTTAGGAAGCAAAGACAAGTTAAGTGAATAGGACTTTTACTTTTTTAAAAAAAATAGATGTATAGAAACAGTTATAATAAACGTGGTGATATTCTTCCCTCTTGGCAAGCTTGTTTCCCATAAAGCCCTCCATTTTAAATGCCTAGAAGGATTCTCACTGATTGAGATAGGGGCTCGGTGTACAGCTCAGTGGTAGAGCCTACGCTTAGCATTCTTAAGACACTCAACTCAGTCTCTAACACCAAGAAGCAGACAAATAAAAACGTAATAAAATACGTCTAAGTTTAAGGTTGAATTGCTAGCCAAAAGGGGGAAATGGGTTAAATATAGTACAATTCAAAAATGTTAATTACATGGTAAAACCAAACACTAAAGGAGAATGTGGGAGTTTAGAAAGAGATTGGCTTTGCAAGACAATATGAAAACTTGACTCAATACACAAGAAAAAGTTTAAAAGGGACTAACAAAACCTACAGTTTGATGGTTTCTTTATATTAGAATCCAGTCATCTCTGATTTCATATAAACCTGCCAAGCAAGTTGGTCTTCTTTTTAGACTAGTTTGTTCATAACTGATAAGGGATGAACAAATGACCTGATAGCTTTGTTTCGACAGGTGCCATGGTAGCAATAAAGAACCACCAATGGTAGAGACTCTTACACGCCCTATCACAAGCAACAGCATGCTTTAGCACACATTGGCCAAAGTTTTAGATAGATATTTTAGTAACACTGAAAAGTCGAGTTGTTTTTAACTTGGACTAGATGTCTACTTGAAGAGTCCCTTTGAACAGAAACTACGTAGAAAGTACTTTCCCTTTCCTATGCGATTTGAAATCAGGATTTCTTAAAAAGATAATTATGAGTGTGTGTGTGTGTGCACATTTTTGTTTTGTTGTTTTGTAATCCTGGGGTCTGAACCAGGCCCGTGTACATGATAGGCAAGGGTTCTTTCTACCACTGAGCTTAAAACTACAGATACAGTCTTAGAGTGATTGCCAATACACAGACACTACCTGGGTTGCTCACTCTGTTCTCACCCACCAGTTCCCCCAAATGAAATATGGTTTAGCAAGTATGACTTCAGTTTGTCGTTTTATAGATTGCTGCTACTAAGTCCATCCTGTCTTGTTATATTGGCTCAGCTTCGATTGTAATACTAACTCTGAATTTTTAAGGTTTATTATTTGTGCATATACACACACATGCGCACGCACGCATACACACACACACACACACACACACACACACACGTGAATACTGGTGCTTGTGGAGCCTGGAGACATCTGATGCCGCTGGAGTTACAGGCCACCCAGTGATGAGGGTGCCAAGAACCAAACTTAGGTCCTCAAGAACAGTAGTATTTTTTTCTGATCCTCTGAGCCATCATCTCTCCACCCCATAGCTCAGTTTCTTATTGAAACACAAATTTATGTCCAGTTATAATAAGGATAATTGGCCTGTGTTTTATATCTTTGTGTTCTAGTAAATAATATTATATTTTGTAAAAATATTTATGATAAATTGAAAATAGTAAAAATCCCAAGTCCTTTGAAATAGGTGTTCTGGAAAACACTGCATTTTATCTGCATAACGCAGTCACAAACTCCAGTGCTCCACCGCATTTAAATACTCTATTATTTTTATTGCATTGTACTTATTTATTTTGTGTGTTGAAGGATAATTTTCAGGAGTTGCCTCTCTCCTTTTACTGTGTTAGTGCTGAAAACATTCAAAAATCATCAAACTTAGGAACAGGTACCTAATACCTGCTAAACAATTTTGCTGGCCCATAAATATGTTTTTTAAAAATATGCCTTTGTGCTACTATGGACTAATCTCCTGGATATGTTGCTATCTTATTTTTAAGAAAATAAGTATGTAGTATGTCTTCATTTATTTAACGAACAATTTATTCATTGAAATGTGTTGAATAATACATACATGCTTATATAAAGCAATACAGTAGAAGAAAGCATATTTAAATCACCTATGAATAGGGAGAGAAAAATGGTACTCAACATACAAGGTTGTATCAGTTTGACTTTATAACCCTGTGTTTTCTGTAATTATAACTATTTAATTTTTAAGTGATATCAAATATTTATAGTAAAATAAATAACCTGAATGTTTTCTAGTTGGTGGTATAACCACAAAGACAGAAACTGTATTAAGTGTCTTTAAATCAGAAATTTAATTAAATGTCGTTAGTGGAATAAATACTACCTAGAACTTAATTACTCTAACCCCTTTTGAATATTGAAACACTATTTTAAGGCCTCTATTCTTGAACTGAGGGTTGAAGCAGATTAATAACAGTAATGTTGTCACTGATTTCTAGTGTGGGCCAAAACAAATATATAAGATGAATAAAATGAAGCTAACATCTTATAAAGTCGACTTTGACTTAAACTATAAGCTTGTGGCATAATTTATCTTTAAATATGTGTGTATAAATAATATATGTTGGCAGAGGTTTCTGTCCCGCCTAGTCCCACAGTCATTCAGTCCCAAAGAAACACACAGAGGTCTAAATTAATCATAAACTGGTTGGCCTATTAGCTCAGGCTTCTTATTAACTCTTAAATCTTAAATTAGCCCATTATTCTTGTCAATATTAGCCACGTGGCTTGGAACTTTTTATCAGCGAGGCATTCTCATCTTGCTTCCTCTGTGTTGACTTCAGACTGACACTTTCCTCTTCCCAGAATTCTCCTGTTCTGGTTGTCCCGCCTATACTTCCTGCCTGGCTACTGGCCAATCAGCATTTTATTAAAATACAAATAACAGATCTTTACAGGATACAAGACCATTGTCCCACAGCACTCCCCCCCTTTTTCCAAAACACTCAACAAATGCCCCTAACGTGGACAACTGAATTCTCTTAAAACCTGAGAGGTTTTTGGAAGGAATTCTAAACACAAAAAGAACAGAGTTAAGCATGGCTTCTTGGTAGCAGCATTTTCTCAGGTNTGGCTACTGGCCAATCAGCATTTTATTAAAATACAAATAACAGATCTTTACAGGATACAAGACCATTGTCCCACAGCACTCCCCCCCTTTTTCCAAAACACTCAACAAATGCCCCTAACGTGGACAACTGAATTCTCTTAAAACCTGAGAGGTTTTTGGAAGGAATTCTAAACACAAAAAGAACAGAGTTAAGCATGGCTTCTTGGTAGCAGCATTTTCTCAGGTGGGCTCTATTTACTAGAGGCAAATACATCTCATTAAAGAAAGGCATCACTTTAGCTGCAGAAACCTTGCAGCCCTTTTAAGAGGCTCTACCACAAACCACTTAAAAAGTGTTTATGAATAGCCAACAGCATGCATTTTGGTGGCATCAGGGACCTTGAAACTCCCTAAGAGTTGTGGCAATAAACATGGCTCCAGCCAGTACCTCTGCCATTAGGCTAGACTCTCAGAAAGCTAAGGAATGTGGTGGATCTAGCCGGCAAAGCCATGGCTTTAATCCTAGCCATATCGCTTAGCAAATTAAAGACTCGTGGTCAAAAAAAAGAGAAATATACAGTAAAGATAGATTCAAATGAAAAAGCCTCTAAATGGCTTAGAGTGTGTTTAAAAATGTACGTAGGCTTGGGATAGAAAAGAAAAAGGATAAAGTCCTAATATGTATGTGGATGGATGGATGGATGGATGGATGGAT
>LOJH01028787.1:0-16098 GCA_001685095.1 Ellobius talpinus | reverse complement strand
GAAAAAATGACTGATAATCACAGCCTTCTTAAAAATGAAAATGCCAGAAATCTACCGACTGTACTAAGACTGAAACAATTCTGAAAAGCTACTTGGAAAGTCACAAGATCCCACAGAGTCCACTGAGAGTGGATGTGGAGGGAATTCCATCCATAAAAAGTAAAAAATAAATGGCTACAGACCCACAGTGGAAAACCACATGATTTTTGACAGAAGAGAAAGGTCAACTTGATCACCAAACCGTCACCATTGATGACTTCTTCAAGACACCCCTCTGTACACTTGCATTGACATCTAAAAGGAACTTGTGCCGACCCTTAGCCTCTCTTCTAAAACTGCCTTCTGTTCTGTTTGGTTTTGTTCAGAAGAAAGTAAGAACTGGCCTGCTTAAGAGCACTGTAGGCTCTTCTCGACTCTTTCCCATTAGGGCCACACCTCCCACAGAAAACATGAGCACAGAAAAGCACCCAGTCTTTTCAGTAACCCTCTGTCCACAGAACCCTCAAGCCCTAGGCTGCCATGCAACCTGGCCTCCACCCAGCATCCATTCCAGGGCAGAGCACACTGGGGAATGACTTAAAAAGGTTATCTTTTGTAACAATTCACCAGTAGTATGTAAAATATTTTATCAAGTGTACTTTTTGAGACAAGGTCTCATGTACCCTAGGCAAGGCCTCAGACTTAGTAGGTAGCCAAAGATGATCTTTCACTTCTGATTCTCCTATCTCACTCCTGAGTGCTGGGATTATAGATGTATGCAATCATATTCAGTTTATGCGGTGTTGGGTATCAAACCCAGGGCTTCACACATGCTGGGTAAATACTCTACCCACTGAGCCACACACCAGCCCTATTACAAACATTTCTCTTTTCTTTTGGTTCACTTGCTTGCTCATTACTTTTTTCTTTCTTCTTTTCTTTTCTTTGTTTTTATTCTGTCCTTCTTTCTTTTTTTCAGGAAAGAAAAAAGAAAAAAATCAATAACTTTGACTTGTTAAATTATAAAGCACTGGGGTTAGGGACATGGCTCAGCAATGAAGAGTACTTATGGCTCTTGCAAAGGACTAAAGTTCAGTTGCCATCACCACATAGCAATTCAAAACCACCTGTAACTCTAATTCTAAGGAATCGAATGTCATCTTCTGACCTCCATAGTCTCCTACAAGCAAGTGGTACACATATACACATTCAGGCACAACACCCATATACATAAAATTAAATAAGTAATTTTTTAAAAATTCCTGAATTCCCCACCTGTGAGATCAATAGCCACATCACTCAGGACACTCAACAGCTCTCAGGGATGGAGGGCACCCGAGACAGTACCTATTTCTGTCTGTACCTTCTGCCCAGGAGACAGGGTCACCACAGATCTGCTGATAGCCTTGAACTCTACAACCTCCAATCTCCAATTTTACCACTAATAATCTACCTAGTGGGTTGAAATGAAAATCAATAACTGTGTAGGTTAAAGGAAAATCACATCTCCTTTTTTTTGTCTGTTTTGTTTTGGTTTTGACAGCATGCTAAGGAGGTGAACGAAGTGGCTGTATTCTCTCTGGCATCTCTCCCCGTCATAGAGCCTGTACAGTGCCCATGACCTGCTCCATAGCTGCAGGCACTGGAAGGGTTTCTGGTCCGTGGGCTTCCTCTGAAGCTGCTATCCTTCCTTGATACCCACGCATCTCCCCTGTGAGACAGACATACCCCCTACCCTCCCAACATCATCTCAGCTGATCTTGGCCTCAGGGCTGGGATGGTGTTCACAATGTACAGAAACCAGGTTCCCTAGGTTCCCCTGAGCAGGATTTCTTTAACACAGAATCCATGACACCTTGGAAATGATGACTGTCACTTTCTGCTTCTTTCTTCTTACTAGCAGACACTAACCGTACAGAATAGTAGTTTTATGAGGGTGTTTTCAAATATATAAAGGCAATTTTAATCATATTCACTTCAACTATTCTAATGTCTTGTATCTTTATTTCACATTTTGTGGATTTCTGTATTAATTTCTTTTTTAAACTTTTTAAAAAGCTTTTTATTTTATGTGTAGGGGTGTTTTGCCTGCATGTATGCCTATGCACCTCATGTATGACTGATACTCTCTGAAGTCAGAAGAGAGCTAGGATCCTCCTAGGACTGGAGTATAAATGGTTGTAAGTTGTCATGTGGGTGCTGAGACTCAAACCCAGGTTCTCTGGAAGAGCAATCAGTGCTCTTAACCACTGAGTGTGTTTTCCAACCTCTGTGTCTTATTTCTTGACTAGATTGGAAGACTTTTTGGAGTAAGTCCTCTTTGACATAACTCTCTAAGCTTCCTATAAAAAATATTTCCTTGTGTATATGATTTCTTTAATAAATATTGACTAGCTAGCCTAATTTGGATGGGTGGAAAGCAGCCATCATCCAGAAGATGATGTTTGTTTTTCATTATCTATACCCAGTCAAGGAGAGTCACACAAAGAAAAATCAGTGTACTTAGCATGTTCCAGAATCATCAGTGGGTTAGGGCCCTGATGACCAGTGAGTCCATAGCACTCCACAAAGGGGGTGAGGTGAGCCTTACCTATTCTTTCATTCAGTCTTCTGACTCATTGGAGACGTAGGAACTGTGCAAAATAAGTAAAGCCCGGTAGACCGTTCAGGACAGTGCCCAGTCCACTGGAAAAAAAAGACACATGCTGACAGACTGCCGAGAACCCAGGCTAAGGGATGCCAACATATAGAACAGAAGGAGGGAGTTTGTTCTTCCTGTGGAGAACATGGCTGCCTTCTAAAAGGACCTGGGGTTTTGAGTAAAATTCTGTTGAACCTAGTGAGCCAGAATGAAAATGAAGGAGAGAGTACTTTAGAAGAGACAGCAGACACGTGGAGAGAGCCTGATGCAATCAGGAAGAAATTCAGCTTCTGTTATGCCAAAATGAATAAAACAACAAGGAGTGTCAGGACTGGCTATTATGGCCACATAACAGTAACTTTCAAATATTTTGGAAGCTGCCAAGATATGTGTGTGTGTCTGTGTGTGTGTGTGTGTATGGAAAACCTGGTGAAAGGAAAACACATCATAAAAACAGCAGAAAGGCTGACTCTGAGAGGTGGGCTATGCGTGGTGTTCCATTACTTGTGCTTTCCGGAAATGGCTCAGGTTAATTTAAATATTTCCCGGAACCAGCATGACTTTACTGAAGCCTAAAGGGAAACTGTTGGCAGGCTCATGGAGCTGCAGCTCCAGCGTGAGGCTGAGGCAGAAGCAGAAAGCCTGCCTAGGTCAGGGGTACACGCCTGCTCTGTAAGCTCATCTCGTCCCCACAGGATTTCTGAAGGAAAGGAACGCAGGCCACTAAGGTCAGCTGCGTGTTTCGTTTTATCATTGTACTCCAAATTTAAATTCCATTGGGGGAACTCACATTCCTCAGCCAAAAGTAGGCAGTATTCCAAATAGACTGCCCTCGTCAGTAAAGCACAATTTCCCCCCAAAGAACTGAGCCTAGGGTCAATGGCAGAAGGCCAGAAACAGTCTCACAAACAGAATGTCCGCTGCAGTCAGCAATACTCCAGAAGTAGAACCTGGCATGGGAGGAGAAAAGACAATATCGAGAGGCTAAAGAACACACCCAGGTACCAGTTCACGGGTAGCCAGAAGCACGGAGGAAGGATGGGACCCAAACATCCAGGCGGAATATTCCTGCAGTGCTGCAGCTTGTTCTGCACACACAGAGAGAAGTAAGCACAGTTCTTGCTCTTGCTGCAACTAGAGAAGCTGCACAAACTGAGCTGAACTTCAATGAGGCAAAAATGAAGGAGACCCTGCCCATTCCTCGGGTGCTCCACGGCCACAGCTAGAGCAGACAGCATTAAGTTATTCTCTGGTCATGATTCTGGCCACGCTCATCTTCCCCACCTTCTGTTAGCCCTCCTCCTCCCATCAACTCCTACTAAGATGCTTTTTGTTTTTGCATTGTAACCTTCTGTGTTTAAGCAGACCTACATTCATAGATGTGAGTGCAGAGCTATCCACTGGAGCAAGAACAACTTAGCAGCAGCTGCATCACTGAAAACAATGAGTTCCTCTCCTCTAGCGTCCCTTCCCAATCTATGACTGAATGTTTGCTGGCCATGTCTTGTGTGGGCCTTATGCAGGCAACTGTAGCTGCTGAAAGTTCATGGTGCCAGGCCTTGTTATTCCCATAAGAGTGTTATGTGGCTCTTACCTGCTTTCCATCCCCCCTTCTGTGATGATCTCTGAGGGTTGGAAGTGGTGATATGAATGCTCTGTTTAATCATAAGCTATTAAGAGTTTCTTGTTCTCTGCACCTAGGTCAGGCACAAAACTCTGCATTAACTGCAGAGTTAATTAACAGGCACTTTGACGACTATTACTCTAGTAAGACAAAAGAGATGGGTTCACCACTGGTACTTACGAACTCACCAGCCACAAGCCTTTGACCAGGTTCACAGCATGAGGTGTGAAACTCCCTCCCACAGAGCAGGCCTTGGATACCAACAGAAATCAGGTAGTTACCTCCATAACAATCATGCCACTATAGTATCTGTGAGGACTTCTTTCCTGGGAAGATCTGAAGCTGAAAGAGACCATTGCAGACTTTTTTCCCCAGCTGCCTGGACAACAGCTTCTGGCACTGTGAAAGCTAGCCAGTAGGAAAGAAGCAGCCATCGAAGGTCAAATGTGGTTTCTTTTCTGCCTTAGTCTCTTGCTGAGCCTGAAGATCCCTAATTCTGCTAGGCTGGCTGGCCAGAAAACCTCAGGGCTTTCCATTCTTTACCCTTCCAGCACAGAGCTGACAAGCACACATGGTGGCTTTTTACATGAATCTTAAACTCGGGTCCTCATGTAAACCAAACACTCTACCAACTAAGCCACTGCCCTGCCCAGCCTGTTCTGGGCTCTTCTGGGTTTTCAAAAAGCCTCTCTAAATTATTACATAACTTACGCAGCAAAAGGTCCTGCACCTCTTCCTTCTACTTTACTAGAGACTGAGAGCAACTCACCGGTGAGGTGCAAAGCACAACCTAGGCTGCTTTGCTTAAACTAGAAACCAAAGAGCAGCAGGGCAGATTGCATACCAAGCTCCTGTGTTTGCCTGATCTCCTAAGGATTGGCTATGAATTTGGGAGTCTGCCAAAAAGCTCCAAGCCATCCATCTAAACCCTTAAAGTTTACTTATTTATGCAACTACCAACTGTACATCAACTTAATACGAAGTGCTGGGACTAAATTGCCATGTTTAGATGTGACACGTGCAGCAAGGAGACCAGAAGGAAGGACACTGTACATGTCTGCTTGACACTGGGTACTGGAGCTCAGTTTAGAGGTGACATGTACCCCAGGCAGGGTACAAGGAAGGGCTCAGGAGAAGAAGGGATAACTTAAAGCACAAAGCCAGAGCCGGGACCAAGGGAGAGCAATACAGATAATCTGAGGCTGACTTTTTGACCCTTTGCTAGTCTCTTTACCCTATGGAACACTATACTGAGCTGATTGATTATAAAAAAAATTTTCTATATCCTCCAGTTGTCCAAAATAATTTTTAGTTATATGAAGATATCATGGGGGATTAAGAAATGTGCAGTCATGAGACACTGGCTATCACTTTGTCCTTACATTATCAGGGTCACAAAGGTATCAGAGCCTCACAAGGACAGATGTGGACTCAGTGGCATGGAAGGACTGGAATGAGGATACATATTGGTCCTGAGGAGAGAAACTGTAGCGATAAAGACATGCATGGGTAACAGGATTTCTGCCCCAAACTCAATACAGAAGGCAAGGCCTTGATGCAGTGATGCCAGGCAAGACTTACAGACTCTGGAAAGTATTATTCATATGCAAAGATAATAAAAATCCAACTCACATATAAACAATTTCAGAGGCTGGCATCTAAAAATATGAATAAAATGACTCAAGATTAGAAAAACTTTCAGCAAAAAGTATGGACAAACATAGAATACCTTGTGAATAGAAATGCTGGCTGAAGACATGGCTTAGTGGGATGGAGCACTTTTCACACACCTGGGACCAGAACCCACAAGTAAAAGTCAAGTAGTCATGGTGGGTGACTATGATCCTAGCAGTCTGGAGGGAGAAAGAAGGGATTCCCAGAGCAAGCCCAACTTGTTTGAATCAAGAGACCTTGCCTCAAAGAATAAAACGGAGAAGAACCAAAGGAGAGAGCCAATGTTGCCTTCAGGCTTACACTCGCCCTATACACACGGGTACATGTATTTGCACACACAGGGACACACACACATTGTGCTAACACAGAGGGGGAAAATGAACTACTGTAAAAGACACAAAAGTGAATTTTAAGTGTGGCTAATATGACCAGAGAATGCAAGGTTCAACAATAATTCCTGACATTAAGAATATGATGCTAAAGTAAGTCATAATCACCTGCTCTCAGAATTCTGATTTATCAAAGAGAACTAGAAAAAAGGAGAGAGGAATAATCTCCCTCAGCTTGTCCTTGAGTGTGGAAGAAATATTTCTTTCTTGGTATTGATGAGTAGATTGAAAAATGCCTTCACATATGGTCTTTAAATTTAATATCACCAAAAGGGAAAGTAGAATTAAAAGGTATTGTTATTTGAAAGAGAAAAAAAACTACAAGGAAATAATCTTCCTAGTAAATTTACTAAGCTTAAAAATCATAGATACCAAGTTTTGTTTAGTGTTTTTCACTCACAATAATTTCACTTATGTTATGATGTTCAGGACTAGCTTTGGTGAACTCTGCTATCTTTGTTCTTTCCCACAACAGTGAGGATGCAGTGCTAACAGTCTTTGCATATTCCATAGAATTCTTTTCTTAAGATAGAAGCTTGTGAACTGAAGTTTCGGTCATAGGTTGAGAAGAGCACCATCAAGGCAGGAAAATGGTCTGGCTAGGAAGATAGGTCAGTCTGTAAAGCCCTGGCCTTGGAAGAATGAGGACCTGAGTTCAGTCCCCAGAACTCATGTTACAAAGCCAGCAGCTATGAGGTTAAATTTGAACGATCCACTTGACACAACCTACAATCACCTGGGAAGACAGTCTTAATTTAAGAGTTGTCTAGATCAGGTTGGCTGGTGAGCATGTCTGTGAGGGATTGTCTAGACTGTTAACTGACATGGGAAGACCCAGGTGACTTCAGACATCACCATTCCCTAGAGAGGAGATCCGGAACTGTCTAAGAGAGGAGCAAGCAAGCAGGCCTACAAGTTTCTATTCTTGACTGTGGGTGTGTTGGGACTAGCTGTTTGATGTTCCTGCCCTTGACTTCCACACAATGATGAAATGTGATATGGAATAGTTGTGAGGTTAAATAAATCCCTTTCTTCCCTAAGTTACCTTTTATCAGAGTATTATATTACAGTAACAAAAATGGAACAGAATACCAGGAGCACAGGCACATGTCCATAATCCCAGCTTTGGGGAAGCAGAGAGAAACAGATTCCTAGAACTCACTAGTCACCCAGACACTCTAACTAGTGTGCCCCAGGTCTCAGTGAGAGAGCTTGTCTCAGAAAATAACGTGGCTGGGTCCTAAGGACTGACACCCAAGGTTGACTCTGACCACCATGCACATTCAAGTACCCACGCCAGCCTGTAGGTGAACTTGCAAAGACATGCACACATACAAGGACAGAAAGGGCATGTCTATGAATTCCTTTTCCCCAATAATAAGATGACTCAACTTTGTATTTCCTGATTTATAGATTTTCCTTTTCTAACCCATCACTGAGACTAGGAATTCTAAGTTTTTTGGCTCTTTAAGAAGAATCACGGTTCTTTGGCCTATGTCTTTCATACTGTGAAATAAGAAACATACAGAATTGTACACAAATCCCTAATGTCAGTTAATCAAAGTATATTTTAATAACTGTTAGCACATAGGCTCACACCAAGGGAAGGGATATAGCTATGGCTCCTGACTGGTGCTTCTTCATTACCTATCTGATTTAGTTAGCTAGTTTCTTTGTCAGCTTGACGCAAGCTGGAGTCATCTGAAAGAGGGACCCTCAAGTGAAAAATGCCCCCATCAGATTGGCATGTTGGCAAGCTTGTAGGGCATTTTTTTATTGCTAATTGATGTAGAAGGACCAAGCTCATTACTGGTTCTGGGGTTTATGAGAAAGCAAATTGAGTCAATCAGTAGGAACGAACCAGTAAACAACATTCCTCCATGGCCTCTGCTTCCATTCCTCCCTCCAGATTTCTGCCTTCGATTCCTGCCCTGACTTACCTGTGATAGACTGTGACCAGGGCATGTAAGCCAAACCCTTGGTCTCCAAGTTGCCTTTGATGGTGGTACTTAATCACAGCAATAGACACTCAAGACACTGCTGTATAGGAAGAGCTAGAAGCTGATTCCACGTTTCCAATTTTTGCAAACTGACACTGGTCTAAGAGCTTTGACTCTGGAGCTTTGGGGGCCCCAAAGAGGAATCTGTTTGGCTCTATTAAGTGACACTCATTAGAGATAGCACAATAGTCACCTGAACCTTGAATCAGGACAAACATTCTGAAATTTTTATTGTGCCTCTCAGCATGAAAAATTCTAACAAAAGCTGAGAACATTCTCAACACTCTAAATATGTCATATGAAAAGCATTCCTAAAGCAGCAGAACTACCTTTTGAATTTAGAAAGTTTAAATGGGCTTATATTTTGACAGAAATTTATCTAGGTTTTTAAAAATTGTTTTTGTTCTGTGTGCATAGTCATGTGTGTGAGTGTATGTGGGGGTGTGCACATAAAAATCTTACTAATGATTTTTATTTTTTAGGTAAGTTCAAATTCAGAAAAAAAATTATCCAAAGTTAGACAAAAAAATTATACATCATGACAAATTATCCAAGAAAGAGCTATTCTGGTTTTATCTAAGTCCTAAACCTTATTGGAACCATTTTTATTGCTGCTTTGGATATAAAAGATCCATAGGACTAAAAGCAATAGGAGCCACAGCAAACGCGTCTACAAAGTTCATCCCCCGCCCCCAGCCGCAGCATTTAGAAACTGATCCCCTTATACTTCTGGAGGTCACTCAGTTGTTTTGGTTGGAAACAGCAGTGATTTAATGCACAGGATTAGGACTCCACATGCCCTCATCTGTCTTTCTGGGTCTGCAGGTCCATGTCCCAAAGCTGGTCAGAGTCAGACCTAGTCACATGACCTGCTCCTATCTGTCAGGATTATTGGCACATGTTGCCACAGCAACAAATGTTGTCACTGCCTTAGAGATAAGAGTAATGGAAGCTGAAGAGTTCCTTGTGTATGGTACTGTGGGATCTGGTTTGAGTCTTGTAGAATTTTGAAAGTGAGGTAATTTGGCCATGGCCTGGAGGAGTATGGAAAGAATGTAACTTCTCTCATAAAAATGACTTTCAGATACTTGAGATCCTGGGCTATTAATTAACATGACTATTCTTCCCCACACTCATTCTTCTCTCTGGGGAGACTAGAGTATCATTAACTGGGTATCTACTGTGACGGCTGCATCTGAGAACCTGACTTGTGGGCATTGTTCAGCCTTTGTACTCCTTCTTTCTTAAACATGTCATTTCTTGGAGTCTCCCTTGTTCACATTCCCTTGGTCATTTTCACTGTTACACTACTGTTGTCCCCAAAGGGCATGTAAGGGCTGAAGAGCTGGTTCCATGGAGAAAGTGTTTATGGTACAAGCATGAGACCCGATGCCCAGCCCCCACGGAAAAGGTAAGTATGGCAGCATACCTGTAACCCCAGCACTGTGTCAGGGGCAGACAGGCAGGTCTCTGGTCTCACTGGCCAATCAATCTCTCCATATTTGTGAGGCCCAGATTCAGTGAAACACTCTTCCCCTCCTGAAGCATTTACTGATATTGTTCTATTATTAAATAAAACTCGGGAGTCAGACATTGGGACAAAAATCTGATTGATCAGAGAAGTGGTGGGAAAACGACCAGTGACCTCCTCTCTCTCTCTCTCCCTCTCTCTCTCTCCTTCTCCTCCTCCTCCTCTTCCTCCTCCTCCTCCTTTTTGTCCTCCTCTGATTCAAAACGGCCCTTGGATCTTTCTAAGTCCTTCTCTATTACTTCCTGTGTCTCTATATGTATCCTAGGTCCTCCAAAACCTCTATGGCTAATTCTGGTCAGCCAATCACTGACTCTGCCCTCAATTCAAGGTGAACTTTGTCAACCTTGGACTTTCAATACGAACAAATACCCTGCAACACCCATCCCACAAAGGGTGGGACCACATATAAGAAGACACCAAATGTCAGACGTCTCAAATGTGTATACATATGAACACACACATACCACACAAAACCAAAAAAAAGTAAAAAATTAAAAGGGAAAACAAAGACTCTCAACTTAGTCTTTAAATTAGTTTATTGTTCATTTAACAGCAACTTAGATGGAGGGGCCAGGCCAATTAGGTCTGAGCTCCAGAATCTGCCAGCCACTGGGGCAGAGATGAGGACAGCTCACACCAGTGGAGTTGGCATCCACAGAACGGTGGGACAGCCAAGATCAAGGTGGAGACTGGAGTCAGCCTCCATTAGGGTTGGATTCCGCACATCGTGAGCAAAGTTCAAGTTCAGATTCTGCCAAGGAACAATCAGATGTGTCCCTCGGGAGGGGCTGCAATTAGAGAAACTGGCTGGGCTGTTTCCTGAGACCACTGGTGCCTCCCTTACAGAAGAGGCACAGCAGCAGGGAGCAACTGAAAGTCACTCGCAACCAAGTAACTGTAACTTTTATTCAAACCGTGATTACTAGAGAGTCCAAATGAAGACAGAAGGAGCCAGTCTGGAGACTGATAGTGACGGAAGCTCTGTATGGAGGGCAGAAGACAGGGCATGCCAGTGCCCATGCAGTGCGTCCTGACATGAAGAATTGGGCCCCAGGGGAGTTGGAAAACACTGGAGCACAGGAGGACAGTACCAGGCACTGGGAAATCTGTTTTTGTTTTGTGTATGACTCTCTCTGTGTGTGTGTGCGCGCGCAGGCATATATGCATGTGCCTTTGTGGGGGAATGGAAGCCAGAGGACCACATCAGGACATTCCTCAAGAATGTTCTTTACTGCATCATGAAAAGAAAGTTCTCTCTGAGCCTGAGGGGTACAGATCGGTCCAGGCTGGCTGGTGAGGAAGCCCAGGCATCTTCTCCTGTCTGTGGTATCCAGCACTGGCATTACAAGTACCTACCACCAGGCCCAGCTTTTGGATGTAGGTGTGGGGGTTGAACTCGGGTCCTCATGATCCTCATGCTTTCAAGGAAAACATTTTACTGACTGAACTCTCTCCAGCCTCTAGGCACAGGATTTGTGCTAAGATTTTGTTTCATTAAAATGCAATGCTAATACAAAATTAAGTTCATTTTGGAAGTCTGGATTTGACTTAAAAAGTAACCTGTGTTTCTACACTTAAGAAGACTATGAGAGGCCACAAAATGAAGGAGGGGAAGGAGGAAGGAAAAAGGGAAGGAAGGAAGTAGAGAGAAAAACTCCTTTTGGGCTCCAGGCTCACATGTAAACCCTGTATGAAGCCTTTGCCACATTTCTAATGATACCTGTAAGAAAGAAATATGCCAAGAATTGATATGGCCAATAACTTTTTGGAAAAGACTCTAATGCACAGATTAGCACAGCAAAAAATAGACAAATGGGATTAAAAAATGTTTTCACACAGCAAAGGAATCAGCAGACAAAACAGACAATCTACAGAATAGAGAGAGATGCTTGCAAACTATTAACCTGGCAAAGAACCAATATCCAGAACACACAAAGAACTCAGGAACAAAAGAATCCAATTAAAACAGGCAAACGATTTGGGTAGACATACTCATAAATGCAACAGGTAGATGGCAACATTCAGGAAATCAGCAAATGCAAATCAACCTACATTAGCAAGGAGATTAGTGGTAAGTAGGGCCTGGGGAGGACTGAAGGAGAGAGAATATAGAGGGAACTTGAATACTGGTTGCTGAAATACTAAATTCAAGTATTTCATGGTCCAGTGGGGTACCCACTATTTACATCAATTTATTACATATTCATATGGTTAATACAGTTAGAAGGAGCGCTTAAGGGTTTCCAGCTCAAAACTACAATAAATCCTTGTGTTGGTGCAAAGCTTAATTACACACTACCTGAATGTCATGTGTTCAATACATACATATACACTGTACTTTGATTTCCCAGCCCCCTTTTCACTTTTTATTTAAGGCAGGGTCCCACTAAGGCACCCAGGCTGGCTTTGCAATAACAATCCTCCCGCCCTGGTCTCCCAAATAGTTAGGATTACTAACCTATGCCACTAGCCTAAGGTAAAAGAAAAAAAATTCTGTTGTTAAATTTCACAGACAAAACCATAGGATCTGATGATGACCCTTGACCATGCTACAGAGAAAGAGAACCAGGAGACCAGAACACTGGGAAGTCAGGACAGTGGTCCAAAAGCCTAGGAACACTGGATTTTGAACACGGAATTTAATACACTGATCTAATTTACAAAAATGACTGTAAGGCTGGAAGAAACAACAACAGAAACAAAGTAAATCACACAGAAACTGGTAACTTAGGAAGCTCCTGGGCATCCTTCTTAGAACAGTGTATTTGAATGCCAACCCTGGACTCAGTGAAAAAGCCAAAGTTCTCTGTCATCTTGGGACCACGTCTAAGGTTAGTGTTAGTTAGTTTTCTATTGCTGATCTTAGATATCATGACCAAGGCTTCTTATAGAAGAAACAGTCCTTGAGGTGTGTGGTAGTTTGAATTTAATTGGCCTTATAAACTTTTTGGGAGTGACACTATTAGTAGGTATGGCTTAGTTGGAGTAGGTATGGCCTATTAGAAGAAGTATATCACTGTGGGGTGGGCTTTGAAGTCTCAAATATGCCTAAGTCACGCCCAGTGCATCATTCCACTTCCTGTTGCCTGCATATCAACATGTAGTGGCTCCTTCTCCAGCACCATGTCTGGCTGCATGCCACCAGGTTCCACCATGATGAAATGAACTGAATCTCTGAACTGTAAGCAAGTGACCATAATTAAATGTTTTCCTTTGTAAGAGTTCCCAAGTCATGGTGTCTCTTCACAGTAATAAAAACCCTAACTAAAACAGGGAGCTTACAGTTTCAGAAGGTGAGACCATGACCATCATGGTGGAGAGTATTGCAGCAGGAAGGAAGGCATGGTGCTGGAGCAACAGCTGAGAACTTACATCCTTATATGTAATAGGAGAAGAGAGGAGAGGAGAAAGAGATTGGGAATAGCATGGGCTTTTGAAACCTCAAAACCAACTCCCCACCCCCCAGTGATATACCTCTTTCAACAAGGCCACACCTTCTAATCCTTTCTAATCAGTTCCACCAACAGGGCACCAAGTACTCAAATATCTGAGCCTATGAGAACCATTGAGATTCAAATCAACACATTTAGCACACACAATATGACAACATGAGAGACCAAGACAAAAGGAATGTGGTCAGGCCACATGGCATGATGTTCCTCTGTGAGGAAGAACCATTTAGTTCATGTTTGCATAGCTATAATATTTTGGTGTCACCAATTAGAAGACACCAGAAGGGAAAAGCTAAAGATGATGGCACCACTCTGTAACATGAGAAAACATCAGGGGAAGGTAGCTCTCAGAGGCCTCAGTGAGATATTACTGAAACACAAACAAAGGATGTTGGTAAGAGAACCCTTATGCATGGCTGGTGGTAGGGTAAACTGGTCTAGCCGCTATGGACTTGTCTCAGGAAGTAACGATGGCTCTTCCATGAAACCCACTCCTGGCTATCTAGCTGAAAGAGCCAAGCTCACTGTAACAGAGGTACATGCTCATTTTGTAAACACTGTTCACAGTGGCTAAGTCATGGGACCAACCTAGGTATCCCACAACAGAGGAATAGATAAGGCAAATGTGCTGAACATATACAATGGAATTTTTGTTACTTTATTCAATTTGTTTTTTGACAAT
Organism: Ellobius talpinus; assembly: GCA_001685095.1. Classification (NCBI taxonomy): domain Eukaryota; kingdom Metazoa; phylum Chordata; class Mammalia; order Rodentia; family Cricetidae; genus Ellobius; species Ellobius talpinus. Next base: position 2,126 of record LOJH01028787.1, on the reverse strand, counting down.
GTTATATGTGTATGTAGTGCATTCTAATTACTAGCACTCCTACTTTACACCCCCACACCTCCATACCAGCTTTGGAACCATTCTTTGGAGTTTGGTGGGCTTGGGTTAAGTGGGTTCTTGGATGAAGGCAATGGCTGCTTCTCCCCCAGAATCCAACAATAGTTTAGCAGGGCAGGGTCTCACTTACCCCTTTTTTGTGAGACCCTTCCTGATCTATGATCAGCTGACAGGCCCAGTTTTTGCAGTCCCATTTCAGGCAGCTGTCACTGCTATAAGGTCATGACTACACTGACTGTACTGTGCCCAAATTACAGCATTTCACAGTCCTTCTCCCTAATTTCTGGCTCTTATATTCTCTCATCCCAGTCCTTCTACAGTGATACCTAGGATTCATAGGGCATGGCATAAACATCTTAAGCCCCCAACTGTCACTTATTCTCAGCACCTTAAAACGTCATGTGTCTATATTTACACAGTGTTTGTTTTTCAGAAGAATGAAGTTGTGTTATTTGTGGACAAACGAAGGCAACTGGAGACAATATTAAAGACATCAAGCCAGTCTCAGAAAGACTAAAATCATGTTTTACCTCATTTGTGGTTCCTAGATTTAAATAATCAAATGAAATCATACATATATATGACATGAAAGTAGACAGATGACAATATCCAGAAAAGCAAAGGAGCCTGTGTTGGAAGGGAGAGGGGGTATGCTCAAGATACAATATATACTCTTAAAATATTTTTAAGAGAAATAATAAGGCTAGGAAACAACAGAAATGGGGTACAGGGTAGGGGGAGGCTGAGCACCCTACAAAGCTCATCAATGAAACAGAGGGGAGAAAATGGAGGTACAGCATTTATTGTTTTAAACAAAGGAAGAGAATCTCGTCATGGATACTATAGTGTGACCCATTGAGTCACACAGTTTACCCTTTAGTCCATTTGTCTACTTGCAAGTGTTCATTGCCGGGAGTCATTGGTCCTGCTTGAGGCTTCCACTACACCACTGGTAATGGACTCTCACTGGAGATCCTCTTGGCTGTCCTGTTTATGTCCTGTATCATGAAGTCCTGCTGTTTGGGATCTGTAGGTTCATCCCCTTCACATGCTCCAACAGTTCATAGATGAGGGAGATGTCAGGATGGACTAACCCATAGCCCTGGTTCTGGATCTAGGTGGTAGCTGGGTTGGTGAGTTCTCCAGCTTGCCTTCACCATCACTACCCAGGGAAGCTCTCCAGCATTGCCTCAGCTAGCTCACCCAGTGCAGCCTGCAGCAAGGAACAGGACCAGTTCTCCTTCTCTCATGTCCTCAGATTTGGGTCAACCACACTCACACTACCAGGGCTAGCTCTTCTGTCTTGCCCAGGCAAGGTGCAGGATCCTATCTCCCAATTACTGTAGAGACATATGAGTGGGTGGGATGGAATCAGTTCACCTGCTCTCATGCCCTCAGGGATAGCTCACCTGCATCCCTGACACAGGGTCAGATCTGGTGTGCTGCTCAGATGGGTGCCAGCCTGCTCTCCTGTGTGCTGCATCTGGTGAAGGGCAGGGCTAGTTCTCTCACTCTCATGACCCTGAGGGCCAGTTCTCTTGATTGACATAGGTAGCAAGGGGTGGAGGGGGAAGGGCATCTTTCCCTCCTCCATGCTACCAGATAGTAGATGAAGGGGAGGGATAGGCTCATCTGCACCCCTGACCACAGGGTCAGATCTAGCATGCTGCCCAGGTGAGGTGCATGCCTGTGGTGAGGGATGGGGCCATTTCAAGCTTGGAGCAAGACCAGCTCAGCTCTCCCCTGAGGGGCAAGACCAGCACTCCTTCTGTAGTATCAAGCAAGGGGCAGAGTAAACCATCCCAGAGCCAGTGAAGGCTGGGGATGACTCAGCACAGCATGGTTCCAATGACCACCTGTGCTAACTCCCCTTCACTACCCTAGGAATTCTTCCCTGGAAGTTTCAGAGGTGGCCATGGGGGCACAAGGGGAAGTGATGGGCACAGGAAAACAATCTGTAATATGCCAAACTGTGTTAGGTAGTTCAAATCTTTCAGAGACTTTCAGCATATGGCATTTAAAATGTTTAATAACTTAGGACTTTTCATGACAATGAGACACATCTGCTC
>LOJH01028786.1:5342-22295 GCA_001685095.1 Ellobius talpinus | reverse complement strand
CTCCTCCTCCTCCTCCTCCTCCTCCTTCTTCACCTAACCCTACAACTAACCCTAACCCTAACCCTAACACTAAATTTAACCCTAACCCTAAACCTAAACCTAAACCTAAAACCAACCCTAACCCTAATCCTAACGGTAACCCTAACCCAAATATAACCCTACCCCTACTCCTAACTCTAACGTTAACCCTAACCCTAACCCTAACGTTAACCCTAACCCAAACCATAACCCTAATCCTAACCCTAACCCTAAACCTAACACTAACCCTATACCTAAACCTAACCCTCACCCTATCCCTAACCCTAAGCCCAACCCTAACTCTAACCGTAACCGTAACCCTAACCCTAACCCTAACCCTACCGCTTCTCCTAACCCTAACGTTAACCCTAACACTAACATTAACCCTAACTCTAACCCTTACCCTAATCCTAACAATAACCCTAACCCTAACCCTAACCCTAAACCTAACTCTAAAACTAACCCTAACCTTAACCCTATCCCTAACCCTAACCCTAACCCTAACCCTAAAACTAAGACTAGCACTAACTCCCACTCTAACCCTAACCCTAACCCTATCCCTAACCCTAACCCTAACTCTCACCCTAACCCTAACCCTGACCCTAACCCTAATCCTAACCCTATCCCTAACCCATCCATCCGCTGGGCCCCTCTTTTTCACACACACACACACACACACACACACACACACACCCTGTTCCCCAGGGATTACATCTTCTCATGCCTTTGTGTGGCATTTTCAGAACTAGAATGCCAATATATCCACCCTCAGGATGCAAGGAGGAACTCGGAAAAGATGAACCAACGTAAGAACTGTCTGTTCAGGTTTTCCCAGCAGTCAGTCACATATATGGTACCCATGGAGCTGATGGCATAGTGCAGAACCACCAGGCAAGGATGCTCTACCTGGCAGGGAGGTTGTCTATTACTTTGGATCCTGCCTCTTTTTCAGAATGTCGTACCCACTATTCTCTAGAGCCCTTTCTGTACCATCAGGGACACTCCTTCTAGGCTACCATCCATGGACACATCTGAAGAAGATCCGAGGAGCCTGTTTGCTTCCTGTTGGTGAGAGCTTTTCAGTTGAAGGAACTTACAGGCTAGGTAGTAGTCTCCTTGGTTCTCAGTAGATGCTTGAAGAACGGCTTCACACCAGTTCTAATGCTAGTTAGCTGACATCAGCTCCTGAATTCTTTCCCAAGATTTAGTGTGCCTGCCTTCTTTTTCTTCATGCCTTTCTGTCTGTCTAATAGTGGCTATCGTGAGACAGACGGGTGTGGAAACGATGGGTGTGGAAAACAGTGCTTTGATGGATTTGTTGTGTCAAAGCACTAAGAAATGGGGAGGGGGAGCTTCCACAAGAGATACTGGGATGTAGTGAAAGGTGAGCGGGCCTGTTTTTCCATTGGGGCGTGGTCTCTCAGCGGCTATTGGCTGAAGGAGCTCCCGCAACACCGGGAGGCTGAAAGACTCAGCTCTAAGTGTGCCCAGGTGGTTTCTGCTGAAGCAGGAGCATGGCTGGGTGGGTGGAGAGCTAGCTGGTTGCTGCCTCTCTCCTGGAGTCAGCCTAGTTTGCCATCAACATTTGATCTTCCCTGACGCCGGCCCCTCCCCCCACGCATTCTTTCCATGTGATACGCTCTCTGTGTACCTGTCTCTATGTCCAAAGTCTTCCCCTTTGAAAAAGGACACTGGGCACACAGGATGGGACCAATTCTATTCTCAGAATGACTTCATCTTACCTAATCGCATCTGTGAAGTTCCATTCTGAGACACTGAAGGGAAGGCTGTCCCTTTCATTGGATCTTTGTGACAGGTCTGGGTCCCTCTGCTAAACTGAGGGTGACTGACTGGCCTTTGTTGCTCAGAGCCCCTGTTACTTTCATCTCTATTCCAGACCTTCCATGACCCAAATATCTGAACTCTTTTCAAATTTTCTTCCTAGAAAGGAAACGGATGGTGTGAGGAGGAGAGAAAATTAGCATACGCTGAGTCCCCACTCTGTGCCAGGCAGGCACCATCGCTGTTCCTGTAGCTCCTTTGGCTGAAAGGGTTGGGATTCTGTGAAACAGGACCTCGCATGCCTGGGAGGGGAGAGATTTCCCTCCATCAGCCTCTGCGGTGTGCACAAGCTCGCTAACCTTTTCAAGCCTTTGTTCCCATGTCAGCTCTGGGCAAACCTCCCTGAACACCCTATTTAGAACCAGACTGATCCAGCCTTTCTGCTCTCTTCTTCCCATGTCTTCCCCCCCACCTCCCGGCATTATCTGCAACACCTTTTTGGGGAGTGAGCAATTTTCTAATTTTCATTTATTTTTATTTTTAATTTTCATTTATTTTTATTATTTATTTATTTATTATTATTTATTTTTTGTTAGTGCTTTGGAGCTACAGAGGCCTGAGGGACCTTGACTCTTCTGTGTGTCATGACACCCAGGACTGTGTTAGGGATATTATGACAAGCCAGGAGAATCCCCGACACAGGAGTGACTTGCAATTGTCTGAAGGCAGGTGCTTGGGGACGGAATCAGAACCCAAGTCAAGCAGATGGACTGAGAGTCCTCCATCTTTCCCAACTGGATGCCATGGAGGAAGACACTTTCTTTTCAGCTTTTCAGTTTCCTTATTGGCAGAGACCTCTTCCCCTGTGTTGGGACGAGCTGGCAGAGTCTGTAACGAAGGGCTTAGCGGGGAGGTCACATGCCAAAGTGCCCAGCGGACCCTGCTTTTACTCAGGCTGGTTAGTAGCACTGATGAACACACCAGCTAGCACAGGAGGGAATCTCACTGAGCATTTTCATGCCTTTCACCATTGATATATTTTGAATTTGACCCCTCACATTAGTCCATTTTCTGTCACTATAACAAAGAACCCAAAGCTCTGTATATCATAAAGAACAGAGCTAACTGTTCTGATGATTCAAGAGCATGGTGCGACTTCTACCCAGCCCCGCCCACTTAAGGTCCCATCACCTCCCAGTTTCATTGCACCGAGGACCACATTTCTAAGCATGATAATAACCTCTATGAGGACACCCCATCCAAACCACACTCTCATCTTAGAAGTCATAATGATACCTCTGTAGACACATTCCACTTCCCTTCTAGGTTCCTTGTGTATCTGGGAAGCTGGACTGTGAGAACAGTAGCCTGGGTGACAAGACACCTGGTTTGCAAGTCCAGCGTGTTCATCTCCCAACTGGATCCCGTCAGACGAGTGATGTTCCTGGCCTTGGCATGTTTATTGAAACGGGATAATTGGATTTATTTCTTGGCAATACTCTTTGAAGAAAGGTCCAGAGTTGGAGTCATCAAAGACTTGGGCTAGAGATGAAACTGAAGTGCTTTGAGGAACAAATGTCCGTTCGTGATTCTCAGTGAAACAGAGGGACCGTTCAACTCTAACCTTCCTGATACTGTTTTCTACAGCTAGGCAGAAATACTTCTTCATGGTATTGTCCATCTGTCCCTGCCCCTCGGCTCTGTTTCTTCTGTCCTACACCTACTTGTCTAGGATGAGTTCTCTCTTGGACTTGGGAAAGCCTTTCCACCAGCCACTTCTGGATGCTGAGTTTTGGCTTTCCCGACTTAATGTACATGGGGCTGGAGAGCAGGTTCAGTGACTTAAATCAGCTTCTGCTCTGGCAGAGGATCCAGGCTTGGTCCCCAGCATCCACATCGGGCTGGATATAACTGCCAGCAAACTCCGGATCAAGGGGATGCGATGACCTCTTTTGACCTCCCTGGTTATTGCATTTATACAGTGCAAATACATACATGCTGCTGCACACACACACACACACATACACATAAAATACACACCCTTCCAATTTCACTGCAATAAGCAGTGAGATTCCCTCTCCTGCAGGAACCTGGTTGGAGGCTGATCCAGTAGGGGCTGGAGTGTTCGGGCACAGATAGGTCAGTGAGGGAGTCCAGATGTGTGGCATCCAGTTATTCACTGTTTTCTCTTCCTGTCGCCTCTCCACACAAGAGCTTAGTCAGGGCCAGTAAAAAGGGGGCCAGACAATTATACTCTGAGTGTGGGTTTTCTTAATGAGGGGAGAAGACAGCAGAGGAGACTGTAATGATATCATGGTGTGTCTAATCTAATTATGCTAATCAATTTCTGTGGCTCATCAGAGGGAGCTCTGGGTGGACTGTGTCAGGAATTCCTGAGAGCATCTGGAAGGGCTATTCCAGGACCAGAGAGACTGATGGGAGAGCATTCTTAGAGCTTCTAGACTGGGAAGACTTCTCTAGACATCCACCTGCCCCATTTAATGTCATAATTGAGCAAGCCGGGTCCTGGGAATGGGGCAAAAACCCCTTAGAAAGCAGGCTTGGCAGAAGAAGCAGGGAAGGGAGAGCAGGGACTTGTCTGAGACTATGGGATGGGGAATGGTAGAAACTTTCGAGTGGGCTGCTCAATGGGCTGCTTGGCTGGTGGGAACTACAGCAGTGTTGCCAAGTGGAGCCCCGTGACTGCAGGCCTCTGGGGCTGAACTTGCACTGTCTTTGGCTAGGTTGGTCTCTGCTGTACCCTAGGCTAACCTTGGGAGGCCTGTGTTTGCACTGTGTGGAGCTGAGAGCGGAACTCATCGCTATTCTGCTTGCTTCCTGGTGGGTTGAACATGTCCTCCTTCAGGACAGGTGGCTGGTGTGGGCACAGGGGAAAGTGGAATGATGATGAAGAGGTGGGTGTGGACAGAGGTCAGGCCCAACTTGTCCTTGGGGTTTCTAGACCTCAGTATGATGAATGCAGAAATTATTTCTACCAGTGCTGTGAGCTAGGAGGTAGTAGACATGGCAGAAGATGAGAAGTTGCTGGATGCTTAATATTCTAATTCTGCTGTATAAACACTTGTGAACTTACTGCTTTAGAACAGTTATCACGGGGCCAGAGAAGGGGCCGAGTGGTTAGGAGCATGCTGTTTTTCCAGATCAGTTCCCAGTACCCACACCAGGACTCAACAGCTGTAACTCCACCTCCAGAGCATCTGACAGCCTCTTTTGATTGCTGTGGGAACCAGCATGCCTATGCACAGACATACCCAGCACACAACACACACACGACACACTACATGTGTGCATGTACAGATGCACACACACACAGACACAGAGATACAAAGACACACAAAGTACACACATACACACTACATGTGCGCATGTACAAATACACAAACGCATACACAGCCGCACACACACAGAACAGATACACATAGTATACACAAATACACACCACACATGCATATATACATACACACAAACACACACACATGCACACACACACATGCACACACAACCCCCCCCCAAGACTCCTATGTCAGAAGCTCAAATGGAGGCAAAATCAAAGCATCTGCTGGGCCCTGGGCTGTGTTCCCTTCTGGTTTGAGCCTTTGCTTCCATTTTTCAGCATCTTGAATTTCTTGGCTCATGGTCCCCTTTCTGTGTCTTCAAAGCCAGCACCACCCACCTCTTTCTGAGCATACCTCTGCTTTTCACTGTTGCCAGGAAAGATTTCTCTGCTTCGAGTTTTATGTTCCTGGATTAGGCTGTCCTGGACAACCCAGGTGAATCTCAAATTCTTAGCATTACCTGCATGTGTGAGGTGTCTTTTACTAAGTAAAATGACCTGCTCTCAAGGTCTGGAGTTTAAGACATGGACAAACCTCTTTGAGGGCACACTATCTTGCCACAGTCCTGGCAGAACCTAGACAGTTTCAGCTAAGAGTGAACTGCTGGAAGACCTACCTGTCTTCAAAAGCTGGGACCTAAGGAGGACCTGGTTAGAGAATTGCCCAGGTACAGCCTGATTGGGCTTGAACATTGGGCTTGTGGGGAGGGGGATGCTCACATCACACCCATTTCTTCTTCACAGGGGCTCAGCTAATCACCTAAGCCCTTTTTACACAGCCGTTTCCCTTTCTCTATAGGGGATATTTTCTAAGACCTTCAGAGTATGCTTTAAAATGTGTGTGATACTGAATCTTGTATGCACTACAGTTATTTTACACACACTGTGGTAAAATTAGGAATGTTAAGACTAATAATGGAATAAGAATGAAATTTGCGAAAACATGGTTTTTCTTTTTAAAATATCTTACTGTACTGCACCCAACCTACCTCTTCTTAAGAGATAACACAATGCCTCCAGAGGAGACTAAGTGAGGTGAATGGTTTGGGTGTTGCAAGGTGGCCTTAGTTGTCTATGTGAGGACTCAGGCATTAGCCTCATGATGTCACGGAGGTGTCTCTGAAAACTGTAAAACTAGCAGCTGGTGGTGTATGTGACATGCACGCACTGGGCAAAGGGATATTCTTTTCTTATCCCAGGCAGAATGGAACAAGACTGTGTGACATTTAAAACTAAGCACAGTTTACAACCTAGGAAGTGTTTCTAGAATTTTCAGTGTGAGATTTTCAGGTCACTCTCATCCACAGGTAAATTCTGAAAGTAAGGCCACTGTAGCTGTGCAGGGTCACATGACTCAGCTGGTTGAGATCAGGCAGCTATTTCCAGGATAGACATCTAGTCAGCTCCAGGATCCTCCATTATGGCAAGATTCCCAGGATCCTGGGGAGCCTGGTAAGTCCTGATGATGGTGCCTCAACAAGGCAGAGGAAGCCTGTGGTGCAGGGACCTTTGGTGGGGGCTACATGGTGAATAGAAAATCAACCTGTAGGTCAAACTATTGAAGGAAATTGTAGATGATGAGCTACTTTGAGAAATCTTGAAACTGTTTTCAAAAGGGTGCCTCCTAACAAGAGCATCTAGAACATGGAACCTTGACCTCACAGCCAGGAGATGGGTGGAGAAGAAACCCATCTGGAAGCCCCAGACTGGATAGTCCTCGGAAGTTACAGCAAAGTGCCTGCTAGAATTTCAAGGGCAATTAGGATGGGCTCTGTCAGCTCTAAGGAGTGTTTAGAAGCAGAGCTACATCACTCTTCATGAGAGAAGTTGGTCTGTGATTCTCTTTCATTGTTGAGTCTCTGTGCTCTTTAGGGATCAGTGTGACTATGGTCTCCTAAAATGAATTTGTCAATGCTCCCTCTGTTTCTATTTTGTGGAATAATTTAAGGAGTACTGGTATTAGCTCTTCTTTGAAGGTCTGGTAGAATTCTGCTCTAAAACCATCTGGCCCTGGACTTTTTTTGGTTAGGAGACTTTAAATAACTGCTTCTATATCTTAAGGTGTTATAGGTCTATTTAAATTGTTTACTTGATATTGATTTAACTTGTTGAGAAAATTGTCTATTTCTTTAAGATTTTCCAATTTTGTAGAGTACAGGGTTTTGAAGTATGACCTAGTGATTCTTTGGATTTCCTTGGTGACCATTGTTATGTCCCATTTTTCATTTCTGATTTTGTTAATTTGAGTATCTTCTCTCTACCTTTTAGTTAGTTTGGACAAGGGTTTTCAATCTTGTTGATTTTCTCAAAGAACCAACTCTTCATTTCACTGATTCTTTGTATTATTCTCTTTGCTTCTGTTTTTCATTTCAGCACTCAGTTTGAATATTTCCTGTCGTCTACTCCTCTTGGGTATGTTTGCTCCTTTTTGTTCCAGAGATTTCAGGTGTACTGTTAAGTCGCTAGTGTGAGATCTCTATAGTCTCTTTATGAAAGCACTTAATGCTATGAACTTTCCTCTTAGCACTGCTTTCATTGTGTCCCATAAGTCTGGGCATGTTGTATATTTATTTTCATTGAACTCTGGGAAGTCTTTAATTTCTTTCTTTATTTCTTCCTTGACCCAATGGTAATTCAATAGAGAGCTGTTCAGTTTCTATTAGTTTGCATACTTTCTGTTGCTTCTGTTGTTGCTGAAATCCAGTTTTAATCCATGGTGGTCTGACAGGATACAGGGGATAATTCAGTTTTCTTTCATCGGATGAGACTTGCTTTTGACTGAGTATATGATCAATTTTGGAGAAAGTTTTGTGAGGTGCTGAGGATAAGGTATATTCTTTTGTTTTTGGGTAAAATGTTCTGTAGATATTTGTTATGTCCATTGGCTTATAACATCGACTAAATCCATTATTTCTCTGTTTAGTTTCTGTCTGGATGACCTGTCCATTGGTGAGAGTTGGGTATTGAAGTCTCCAATTTTTAATGGGTGGGGTCTGATGTGTGATTTAAGATTTAGTAATGTTTCTTTTGCAAGTGTGGGTACCCTTGTGTTTGGGGCATAGATGTTCAGAAATGAGATGTGAGGAATAGCTTTGAACATATTGGTACAGGGGACAACTTCCTGAACAGAACACCAATAATGCAGGCACTAAGATTGACAATTAACAAATGAGACCTCATGAAATTGAAAAGTTTCTGTAAGGCAAAGCATACTGCCAATAGGCCAAAATGACAGCCTACATAATGGGAAAAAATTTTCACCAACCTCCATTTGTTAGAGGGCTGATATCAAAAATATATAAAGAACTCAAGAAACTAGACACCAACAAACAAAATTAAAAATGGAGTACAGATCTAAACATTGAATTCTTAACAGAGGAATCTCAAATGACTGAGAAACACTTAAGGAGATGTTCAGCATCCTTAGCCATCAGGGAAATGCAAATCAAAACAACCCTGAGATTCCATCTTACACCTGTCAGAATGAGTAAGCTTAACAATGCAAGTGGCAGCTCAAGCTGGTGAGGATGTAGAGCAAGGGGAACACATCTCTGTTGCTAATGGGAGTGCAAACTTGCACATCCACTTTGGAAATCAATATGGTGGTTTCTCTTAAAATTAGGAATCGCTCTACCTCACGACCCAGTTATACTACTCCTAGGCGTATACTCAAAAGATGCTCCGCCCTTGCGGTAAGGACCCTTGCTCATTTATGTTCATAACAGCTTTAATTGTAATAGCCAGAACCTGGAAACAACCTAGATGTCTCTCAGTGGAAGAATGGATAAAGAAAATGTGGTAAACTTACACAATGGAGTATTATTCAGCTGTTTAAAAAAAATAACATCATGAAATTTTCAGGCTAGTGGACGGAACTAGAAAAAATCATTCTGAGTGAGGTAACCCAGACCCAGAAAGACAAACATGTACTCACTTATAAGTGGATTTTAGCTGTAAAGTAAAGGATAGCCATGCTGCCATCCACAGACCCAGAGAGGCTAAGCAACAAGAAGGACTCAAGGGATAGGGGTGATTGGATCTCTCTGGGAAGAGAAAATAAAATCAAGGGTGGACTGGGAGTGGGTAGGGTGGGGAACAGGTTGGGAGATGGAGGGAGAGAGTACTAGGAGAGACAACTGGGATTGGGGGGCACTAGTGCAATGGAAATGCCTGGGAATCAACAACCGTGACCCTGGTGAAAGCTAGCTGTGGGGGATATGGAGCCTGAATTGGTCATCTCCTGGCAAGGCATCCAGTGGAGAGACTGGGACGCCAACCCTGTCACAAAACCTTGACCTACAATTTGTCCTGCCTGCAAGATGCGCTAGACAGGTAAAGGTGACACAGAGCTTAAGGGAGTGGACAACCAATGAGTGGCCCAACTTGATACTCATACAGGAGAGGGAGCCCACACCTTATACTGTCTGGAGGCCCAGGACCCAGAGGTTGGATAGCCCAGAGACTTATGATAGAACCAAACATGTCTGGCAAAAAGAAGTTAATGAATGAATTGATCCTTAATGATATTCTGATTTACTTGTAGACTGGAATCTAGAAAAATCATTGTCAGAGAGGCTTCATTCAGCAACTGATGGGAGAAGATGAAGACCCACAGCCACGCATTAGGCAGAACTTGGGGAACGCTGCTGAAGATGGGGAGGAAGGATTGTAGGAGTCAGACAGGTCAAGGACACCACAAGAAACTGGCCCACAGAATCAACTGCACAGGGCTCATAGGGGCTCATAGAGACTGAACCAACAATCAGGGAGCCTGAATGGGTCTAACCTAGGCTCTTCACATATATGTTACAGTTGTGAAGCTCAGTCTTCTTGTGGGACTCCTAACAGTGGGAGTGGGGGCTGTTTCTGTCTCTGTTTTGGGATGCTCTTTTTTTTCCTCAACAAGATATGCCAAGTTTGTTTGATATCCTTGGGAGGCTGGAAAGAGAGGAGGAGTGGGAGATAGGAGTGGAGGGGGAGGCTGGGAGGAGAGGATGGAGGGGAAACTGTGGTCAGGATGTAATATATGAGAAGATATGAGAGAAGAAGCATTTTTCTCTCATAGGGTGAGGGGGAGAAGGAGAGGGAGTAGGAGGTGGGGCCGGGGAGGAGACGGAGGAGACAGAATCTGGAGTATGCGCTTGCCTGGGGTGATGGCTTTCTACTGACAAGGTATTGCCATCAAAGGAAAGGCAACAGAAAGAATGAAAAAAATGTGGGGAATCAAATATGCTTCACTATTCTGCCTGTGTAACAAGCCCCCTATAGTGAGTGTCACAACCACTCATATGGCCCTAGGATTTGTGATCAGGAATACAAATAGCGCATGGCAGGAACATCTGGTCTCTTTGATGCTAGAGGGATGAGGCTAGGGCCTGGGAGCTCTGAGGTTCGTTCATTCAGACAGCTGCTATCTTATTCTGGTGTTGCATGGGAACTTCAGGACCTTTCCACATAAATGCCTCTGGTCTACCCTCATGGCTTTGCATAGTGGCAACATATGATCAGGGACATTGTAGCAGTCACCTTTAGCTTAGTCTCAGAAGTCACATGAGGTACTTCTACCTCATGCCATTCACTCTACAGGGCCACTAAAGGTCGTGCCCAGTTGAGGGAGTGCAATTGAACTTCACTCCATGACGGGTCGAGTGTCAAGGTTCTAGGGAGACACAGGAGACTGGCAAGACTACTATCGTCACTCTCGGTTGGAAGAGTAGACATTCTTCCCCAGACTGCCTGGAAGAGCTGGCTGCTTTCTCAGCAGTAAGAAATGATAGTGGAGGCTTTGAGAGGCAGAGACTGCCAAAATTCTTCAGTTAGGCAAAGTGACGCTTCCCTGTAGGATATGTTAGATTGGGTGTGGTTGCTCTGGTGTTCTTTTTGTTCCAAACAGTCTTAGACACAGCTGTCTGGTCTAAGCTGTCTCTCTCTCCCCTCCCTCTCTCTCTCTCTGTCCATTTTAGCTTTATGTTGAAGAAAGGACTGGGCTGTTTATTTCACACATGGAACTGCTTGGCAGCAAAATATTGAGTTTAGAGAATCCTGTGGAGAACTCTAAAACTCTACAGGATAGGGGAGCCACCTTGATGGAATGAGTCATGGTCATTGAATGATGGCCTTGGTGCTGCTCCTGTCTCCACTGATGCAGAGTAGGGTAGGCTGTACACAGAAAATAAGCCTTTGGGGGTTTCATAAACAGCATTTAGTTTCCCCTGACAAACACAGGCTGCTTTCTTAGCATAGCCTTTGAAGAAGCAGGAAATAACATCTGTAAGTCAGTCAATTTCCCTAATAGACACCAATCTTTGCCTTCTTCGGTCCTGTCAGTTGGGCAGATTGTGTTGCTGGCGCAGAGATGACACACGCAGAGAGGCCTGATTGCCTACTGTGGGCATTTGGGTATCATGCATTTGGAATGAGAGGAGGCAGGTGGCATGGGTGTTGTGGGTAGCTGGCTCACTGCCAGTCACAGAAGCAGGGCGCTGGGCTACAGAGGCACTGTACAGTGAGCAGAGAGCCTGCCACCATTAGCATGCCCAGGTGCTAGTCCCTCACATCCAAGCTGCCTTTTCCTGATTCATGCAGTAAGTCCCCAGGACCATGCCTAGTTCCAGGGGATTTCATTTATCATATACAGCAGTCCATCAAGACAGAAGCAGTGTGGAAAAAAAATTTTATATTTTGGTGAAAATAGCAGGTTTCAAAGTGGATTGTCTGATATGATCGTGAACTTGTGGCAGTAACTATTCTGTAGGTATATCAGGAATAGATAATAAACATCAGCATGTAAATAATGAACATCTCAGGGAGTAGGAAGAAAAACATAAATTTTAAGTTTTCTTGTGCTTTTACCACTTATATTTTTTTCTCTCCTGAGAGTATAGATTGCTTTAGCAATAAGAAAAAAATTGGGTTTTAAAAATACAAACTATCTGAACATAGCATTAAGAACTACAAGACACATTTGAAAATTAGTGAAGGGATACATATCAGGTTTCTGGTTGGTTGAGTTTCTCTTGGCTGTGCCCTCTTTCTCTGAGGTTATCCTTGGTAATTTGGAAGATTCTAGATTCTTTGCACTCTAGCCTGGCCAACAGCTTCATGGTATGGTTTATCTTTCCTGTGTTCTGGTACAGTTCTGCTGGGTGTGTATCATCTGGCTCCTTGGAGGGGAGACGTGGGCCTTAGAACATCTCTCTTAGACTCCCATCAACCCAATCTTCTGGCTGCTTACCATGATCAGCATCTTGGAAGACCTAGACTTTGCTCAAATCTTCTCTCAATTGTCCTGTTCCTAGGTCCTTTCCCACATACCACTCCTTCTATTTCTGAGACAAAGTATGAAACATCTCTGATTAGCCTGGAACTCACTATAAAGACCAGGCTGGCCTCAAATTTACAGAGATCTGTCTTCCTTTGCCTTCTGAGTGCTAGGATTAAAGACAAGTACCTCCACTTCCCATCTCCATTCCTCTCCACCATACCATTGACTCTGGACACTGCAATTTATACCCTGTCCTAACAGGTCCTTATGTGGGCTATCTGGCCAGCTCTTCAGCATTAAGGTAAATCTGAGACTGTGGTATTTTTTTTTAAATTCTTAGCTGTCATCTGAATTCTCTACTACCTGGCCTGGTCACATTTTCTTCACCGTTGGCTTGGTTTTGACTGCTGTGCTCATTTCATTCTGGTCAATGTCTGTCTTAGGGGTGTGGCCTCTTGAGCTCTCATGCTCACCCTGCAGCCCTGAGGAAGCTTCCTTCTGATAGCAAGGGGAAGACTCCCAGGAACAGCGTGTGTTTTCCTAGTCAGCTCCTTGGGGAACCCAGCTAGTCTTCTCTCCTGAAAGGGCATGAGTACACCTCTGCTTTAGTGCATTTAGACGAGCACCAAAATGGAACTGTCTGAGCTCAGTGAGAGGGGCTGCTGGTTTCAAACTTCTATTTGGAAAAAGCTGCCGACGCTCATGTTGTTGTAGGGATGGTTTCTCCCCACCAGAAGGAACTGCCAGTGCAAACAACTGCACTTTACTGGAAATTTAGGGGAGTCTCAGAGTCACCACATGTTACTGGAGAAACCAGGGTCCTCTCTTGGGGTTCTTAAGGAAGCTTAGGAACAAATTTCTTAGACATCCAAAGTACAATCCCAGGATAGGCAACTCACAACTCTTGGCAGCTGCTTGAAGGAGGAAGATGAAGCAAAGAAAAAGGCCACGCTGTTTGAGCTTAACCAACATGGAGGTCAGCCACATTGGCGGAAGGGGGCGCTTTAGAGAAAGAATGAAGCACAAGGTGTTAGGGAAAGCATTTCTAGTAGAGATGGAAGGAAAGGAAAATCAATTTTTTTGGGTGTAATTCTGGAAGGAGGGCTGACTTACAAAGTTGCATGCCTGTACTTCTTCTGTAAGCTACTGTGCTGTGGATGGGATTCTGGGAAGGAAAAGTGCATTATCTCAGCAAAGGGCTAATTATCCTCCTACCTCTTGACCATGGCTTAAAGCAAACCTGCCTTCCTAGGAATGGTCCTCTTTTCCTGAGGGGTGCTCCCTTAGCCTTGTCATTGACCTGCCCAAGTGGAATGCCAGGTCTTTACCCAGGCCAAGGATTTTATCCTCTTGGCCAGAAGGAAATAGTTTTTGCTTAATTGGCCCTTAAGGCTGCTGTGTTACCTGGTCTAGAGTGGAGAGGGGCCCAGACCAGTGAGCCAGCCAGGCCCTGAGTCTGGTTCTGCAGTCTGCATGGATCCCAAGCAAGGGAAGGCCTCAGTCAGTAGAAAGCATGGCAGAAGGAGCAGGATACCTTGTGGGCATTGCTCCTGACCCTTGCTCACAAGCCTTCGTATGTGTCCCAAGACGACTGTGTTGACAGGGAGGTAAGGCTGTCCTTTCTGGCTTTTGGGAGTGGTGGTAGGGAAACAGGATGATTTAATTAGGAAAACAGAAGTTACAGCTATGTGGGAACCCACAGTTCACAGTCACCGAAGCTTAGTTCGGAAATGACTTTGTTGCTTTAAATGATATCTCTGTTTACACATGAGGCATTTTGTATAATTCATGAGGATTTTGTATCATTTACCAGCAGGGATCGGCAAATATGGTTTCCACATTCTTGTAACTCTGCACCTCCTGGGGTGGCAGTGCTTCCCCCACCTGTTTTTCCAGTTGCGGGGACCCTGATGAACATAGCAGGTCGCGCTGGTGACAACTGCAGTTCATAGTCACTATTCCTGGCCTCACACAAGCCTAAGGAGTCCACGTTGCCCCATCCCCCACCACCACTCTTGCCCCAGGGAAGCAAGAAGCAGAGGTGGGTGTTTCGTCTTTGGTCACACACTTGTGCTGTCTGGAGTGAAACTCAAGAGTGTTTACCTCCAAGGCTCAGGTCTTATTTCTCCAAGCATGGGAATGAAGAAACAAAACCCCCGTGCCACAGCATCACCCAGCATCAGTGTCTTGGAGGACAGCTGGCTTTCTAACTCTGCGGCCCCACGCCCCTTCAGACTGTGGCAGTGGTCACCTGAGGAGAGAGACATCGCACGGGCATTTCTCAATCCTCCATATAATGTTTTGAAACTTCTTTGGATACAACAGGATTTGGTGAGGGCTTCTCTAGGAAAACCCTGGGTTAGTGTGTCACAGTGGCAAGTGAGATCACGTGTCATGGGTGTCAGGTGGGGGACATGCTTAACCATCAGTACTTGGAAGGGTTAGGCAAGCAGTCTGAATGCTAAAAACCACCATCATGCAAGCAAGTGCGCACTCGCATGTACACGCACACACTCACACACGCATACACACCCCAGAAATGGAACAAGTAGCTACCCCATAGAATTCATCTTTACCATTTACCCTCAATCTCTTGTCTCTCTGCTTGCCTCCTCTGTCACAAACACTCCTGAATTGGGGGAGACACAATTATACACAGGGCTATTGTATTTTCAGTGCATATGGGGCCCATGTGCTTAAGGCTTTCCTTTCTTTAAGGATTCTTTGAAATTTCATTGTCTCATCAGAGGACCAGATCAATGAATGCTGCTCAATTAGGTTTCTATGGGTAGAAGACGGGGAAAGGGCTCCCATCCCGGCATCCAGTTGCAAATATCATTTATTAACCCAAGAAGCTAGGGGGATTTAGGGCTTTCCTAATCAAACACTGAGAAGCTGAACATTTCCAGTCTTTAAAGGCTCAGGAATCGGGCTCCCCAGGCCAGCGCCATTACTTCCTTGCTGTGTAAATTTGTGTTTTTGCCAAAAGTCCTTCTCACCGCAGGCAGAGACCTCTGTTAAAAGCAAGCCCTGCATGGCAGCTGTCCCAGGCTCCGTTCATCCTCTCCCTGCCCTCCCCCACTTTCTGGAGGTGACTTCTGTGGGCGGGGTCTCCCGGGAGTCATCAGGTGCCCCTCATTCACTGGGCTCCACTGTGTGAGATGGTCTCAGCTGGAGGCAGCAAATGTGGGGGAGAAAGGGCTGATTGAATGTGGTTTGGGACCCCTCCAAGTCCTGCAAGGCTTGCAAATGTTTAGGGAGTGATTTCCATATCGCTGTAAAGTTGCCTGTCTTTCTCCCAAAGGCAAAGGCTGCTGCCAAGACTGGAGGACTTGGAGCTGGAGGCTGCCCTAAAGATAGGGAAGTGAGGCAAGAGGCAAGATCCATTTCTGGTGTGTGTGTGTGTGTGTGTGTGTGTGTGTGTGTGTGTGTGCAAGTGCATGCACGTGAGCATGTGCTCTCATATGCCTATGTGCCTGCATGGTGGTGGTTTTTAGCTCCTTGTTAATTCTCTATAACAGAGCTCACAGTGCCAAGGAAACCTAGGATTTCACTGGGCATTTGGTCAGCACGGCAGAGGCAGTGTGATGCCTAGGAAGGGAATGTTTAGAAGCAAATGAATTGATGGAATGGAGGTCCTGGGCACAATGGAATGGCTTGCAGGGCAGGATGGCCATGTGCTGGGGGTTAGTGACCTTCAGGGAAGCTACTGTTTTGGAAGATGAACCTGGAGGAGGCAGGAGGATGTATTTGCAGGGATCTCTGGATCCCTGTTGGCAGGTCACTGGCTCTATGTCGCCTGGTTGTGGATAGAGATAGTAATTCCTTGTGACTGTCTGGTCTGTGATTTTGCACTAGAAGAAGCCACAGCTGGGGTAAACCACACGGCTGAGCTGAGAGGGGAAATGAAAGTTTGGAAACGACTGTTGCATGCTGTATAGAATCCAGTGGGAAGAAGATCAGGAACTTCAAGACTTTCCAGTTCTGAAGCACAAAGCTTTGAGTTTCCACAAAGCTAGGTCAGTGATGTCATTCATTCGTTCATTTCTCTGGTTATTTAGCGGTTATTTCTTTTGTGCCGTTAATAAGCTGGGCACTGTGACACATTGAGGAAGAGGAGAGCAACTTCTCTGCAAACGTTGAACTTATAGCTTGACTCTTAATGCAGTGGTGGTGAGACATGGGGCCCTAAGGAGAGCGGTGGTGAGACGTGGGGCCCTCGGACAGGGGTGGTGAGATGTGGAGCCCTAAGGAGAGCGGTGGTGAGACGTGGAGCCCTAGGACAGGGGTGGTGAGACATGGGGCCCAAATTAGAGCTTTGAAGGTCCAGGGCTCCACCCTCATGAATGCATTAATGGTGATTATAAAAGGAATTAAAGGTGTGAGTCTGATCTCTCACCCTCTCTCTCTCTACCACCATCTGTCATGGGATGACATAGCAGCAAAGTCACAAAGTGTGGCCTTTGAATTTGACTCCTCAGATTATAAGAAATACATTACTCTTATTTCTAAAACTTCTAGTTCCAAGTATTAT
>LOJH01028785.1:7499-17633 GCA_001685095.1 Ellobius talpinus | reverse complement strand
TCCTTCCTTCCTTCCTTCCTTCCTTCCTTCCTTCCTTTCTTTCTTTTCTTTTCTTTTTTTCTTTTTTTTAAGGAGATTTTTGAGTCGGAATTTCTCTGTAGTTTTTGGTGCCTGTCCTGGGACTAGGTCTTGTAGACCAGGCTGGCCTCAAACTCCCAGAAACACATGCCAGGCAGTGGTGGCGCACAGGAGATCCGCCTGCTTCTGCCTCCTGAGTGCTGGGATTAAAGGCGTGCTCCACCATCGCCTGGCTTTTTTTTCTTAGCCCTGGAGCTATCTATATTTGGGGCTGGACAATTCTTGTTATGGGGCCATCTCTTTATTGCTAGATGTTCAGCTTTATCACGCATGTCTTTCCACTAGATGTTAATGGCATCCTCTGTCCTTTGGTATGACAAGCAAAAATGTCTCTGTACATACATGCCTTTGGTGGCTCCCCGCACCACACAGCCTCTTCTTAACAGCAAATGAGACATGTTGAATTAAGGTTCACATTTAACTTAATCATGTCTTTAAAGGTTTTATCTCCAACTCAGGTCATTTAATGAGAAAGTAGGAGTTAGAGTTTCAGTGTGGGACATTAAGGAGGACATGATTTACCTGTGACCAAATACCTGATGTGAAGCAATTTAAGGGAAAGGATTTATTTTGACTTGTGGTTTGAGGATATACAATCCATTGTGGTAAGGAGGGCTTGATGGTGGTAGTGAGGATGGCTTGGTGATGGTGGTAGTGAGGATGGCTTGGAAGTGGTGATGGTAAGAATGGCTTGGTGGTGGTGGTGATTAGGATGGCATGGAGGTTGTGGTGATGAGGATGACTTGGTGGTGGTAGTGATGGTGGTGGTGGTGGTGGTGGCTCCATGTGGCAGAAATATGAATTGGCAACTGCTTACTCATGTTTCCGTGAACTAAAAAGCAGAAAGAGGACAGAAGTACAGCCAGGCTATAACTGTCATGACCTCCCAGAAAGGAACCCTTGCTGCCCTAGCAAGACCCTACCAGAAACCTGGGGACCAAGTGTAGAAGCACATGAGGCAGTGGGGGTGGCATTTTCCATCCAAACCACAGCACTATTTGTCTATTTTCTACAATAATGTTTTCCCTGGTTTAAACTGCTGAGATACTTCCTATTTTAATAAAAAAATAAGAAACATCAAAACTTTATACCCTTATTTGACCATAAGTGCTAATCTAGCTACCACCTCATGAATATCCTCTCTTTCACCTCAAAGGTCTCGGAGAGACTTCTCATTGTCTACTCTCTCTAGTGCACTGTCATCACAGATCTGGTGGCCCACACTGGAAAATGATTGCCACTAGCAGGGATTTCCATGATATTCAACCAGTGCTCATTTCATCATTTTCTACGCTCTGTCAAAGGCACTGGCAGTTGTTGGTCTCTAGCTTCCTCAAAATGTTTTTTAGCATTTGCTTCTGATAGTCCTTCTTCATATGTTTTTGCTACTTACTCACCTTTGTCTTTTACTGATGTAATCTGAAGATTCTTCCTGGCCTTTAAGTTCTAGGGTGGCCCAAGGCTCAGTTCTCAGGTGCTTCCTTTATCTACATTCTTTCCTCTATGACCTCAGTAGATTCTAATTATCCTAAAACTCTAAAAGCTGTCGATCCAGTGTTGAACACCTGCTTAGGGAACTGGTTTCTTCTCACTCAGAGATCTGAACTAGACTGCATGCCTTATCATTCCTTGCATTTGGTATAACCATTTGATTAGTTTCAAACAAAGAATGCTACGCTAAGGACTGATATATCATTTCCAGGCACATAGACATCTACCCTTACTCTTTGACTGTTTCTTCCCATCTCTCACCTGAATGGAACTACACATGGAAGGAGGACATATCCCTAAGCCATTGAAAACAAGGGCTGCTCATCAATCAAGAACATTAGTTTGGACTTTGTTTACAGTCACTGAGACTTTTTTGAGTCTGATATGTTTCCATAAGAGAAATCTAAACTCTGTCGTTCTCATTATTATTTAGGTATTGGGGAACAAGAGAGCTGATTTAGATGCAGGTGTGATGGCTTCTGTGTGATGAAGTGGAAACAGCATGCTTGGGATATTTTCTGTGATGCCTTTGGAGACAGATTTACTGTTACTAAATGTGTACTTCTTGGGAAAGAATGTGAGAAAGTGTGGTAGTGTATAGTGACTGTTAAGGGCTATACTTAGCAGGGTCCTAAAAGCAAAGGACTGGCATCAGAAGGAGCTCAAGGAAGAAGCTGACTTGTGAGCACAAGGAACAGCCCAGAAAGAACTCAGATATCCAACTGCAAGAGACAGCTATTTCTAGACCCCAAATAATGAGACAAGACTAAGCAAGTTTCAAGGGGATACAGTTCCACAATGATTAAGCTCTATAGAAAGATCATACACATAGAGTGCTCCTTCCTAACTTACAATCCTAGCTAGGTTCAGGCTAGCTAGGATTCTTTTTTACCTAAAAGGGAGAAATGAAGGACACTGAGGGTAAATTATAGATCAGCATCAGCTTGGGAATCACATTCAGGAAAGAATGCTGATGTAGTAACTGACAAGGGTACTGATGACAAACTTTCAGTTTTCAAAGGCATGGGGATGCTTTGTGAAGGAAGTATCAGCCCACACTGAAAAGCTGATGCTTGTTCAATTCTTAACACATACTTTTGGGACTCAGAGTTACACAGGACAAAGTGGTCCCAGGAAGTTGAGTAGCCACAAAGGGCATGCTCTTTTTGATGTTGCCACAGAGATAATGGGCAAGAGTAATCAGGATATAATCAAGGGTACCTCTCACCTCCAGTGAAGGTGTCTTTAATGTTCCCATTAAGCAGGATTCCAGTGAATGAAACTCTATTATTCTTCCTTTTTAAAAATAGAATTTAAATTTTTTTTCTTTATTTTTCTACAGAGAATATGTGGATCTATGGAAAGATGGCTAACTTGGTTATAGGTGCCAGTATCCAAGGGTGAAATCTTCATAGGCTCAGAGTACCTGAAGTTGAGTTGTACTAGAAGGTGGATGGAATCAGTGCTTTGGAGATGAGGTGTGAGCATGTGTGTGTGTGCGCGCGCGCGCGTGTGTGCAGGGGGCATGTGTGGTATGGGAAGTCCTTCTGTAAATGTATTGCTTTTTTGGTTAATGTGGTTAATGAATAAAGAAGCTGTTTTGGCCTGTGATAGGGCAGAATAGAGGTAGGTGGGGAAAACTAAACTGAATGCTGGGAGAAGGAAGGCAGAGTCAGAGAAGCTATGTAGCCTCCACCAGAGACAGACTCATCAGAACTTTACCTGGTAAGCCACAGCCATGTGGCAATACACAGATTAATAGAAACATGATAATTTAAGATATGAGTAAGCTAGAAATGCACTTAAGCTATTGGCCAAACAGTATTGCAAATAATATAGTTTCTGTGTGATTANTAGAGGTAGGTGGGGAAAACTAAACTGAATGCTGGGAGAAGGAAGGCAGAGTCAGAGAAGCTATGTAGCCTCCACCAGAGACAGACTCATCAGAACTTTACCTGGTAAGCCACAGCCATGTGGCAATACACAGATTAATAGAAACATGATAATTTAAGATATGAGTAAGCTAGAAATGCACTTAAGCTATTGGCCAAACAGTATTGCAAATAATATAGTTTCTGTGTGATTATTTTGGGTCTGAGTGGCTGGGAATGAATAAGCAACGGCCTCTGCTCAACATGCGCATTCATTGAAGTGAGAAGTCCTGGTTTTCTGGGAGCCAGGCAGAGGTGGAAGTGGGGAACCTCTGCCTCACCCACTTTCAGTGAGACTGCCCTTGCTCATGTTGCACCTGTGTCCAGGAGACCGAAACTTCTTGTATGTAATTTCTCTGGAGATTAAGAATCCCACTGTCAGATGTGGTGGGGCAGCGCAGTGAGCAGCTGGGAGCCATCATTTCTACTTTTCTTTCTCCAAATCGTTAAACTTCTTTTACCAGCAGCCCAGGCACAGGTGGCGCCCCTGTGGGTCTCACTCTCCAATGAATAATTAAATGTAAATAGGATTTTTTTCATGAATTCTTCCTCCTCTTTCCAAGACCTCATAAATTATGTGCTCAGCTTCCTCTAGTCTGCTAAGACACCAGTACTTTTCCATCTCTGCCACAATTCCCCAAACAATGCTTGTTTTTCTGCTATCTGCTATTCTCTTCTCTGTGCATTTACAACTTAAAACTCTGTGGTGTGGTTTTTCTTTTGTGCTTGAGAGGAAAGTTAACACACACACACACACACACACACACACCTTGCTTATTTTTCAACAAGGTTCTTCTTCCTAACACTCTCAACACTCTGACCTCCTCTGCATTGCTTTCCCCTCATTTTCTTTCCTGCCTCTTTCTCTCTTCCTGCTCTTTTCTTTTTTCTTTCTTTCTTTCTTTTCTTTTCTTTCTTTCTTTTTTTTACAGCTGTATAATTTGTATTTCCAGACCATCTCCACTGGGTTTTGCTGCAATTCTTGTGCCATCTATGCTGAGAAAGTGGCCTCCATATTGTTTCCTGGTTTAGTAGCCCCGTAGGCTAATGACTCAGGCACTGTTTCTTGTCTTGACCTTGTCCCTTAGCTGTGCATTGCCATAGTCAAGCATTTCCTGGATATGTGTACTAAACATTTCCCCATAAGCATCTCCTCAAAGTCTATGTGAATAAAGCAGATACAGCATCTCCTTCATACATTTAATTTCAAAGGCACTGAAGTCACAAATGTGGGTATTATCCTAACCAGCCACCTTGTTTTTGCTCCATACATTCACCAATTTGCCAATTTCCCCTCCTGCTGATTTCCTTGAATCGATCTCCTCCCATTGCGTCAATGACATTGCTCTTATAGCCTCTTTTCTGCTTCAGTGCCACAGCTGCTCAGCTGCCACCTGCTTCTGACTTTTCCCTTTTAAATTCACCCTCAGCTCAGGTACCATAGTGACCTACACAAGCATAAATCTTATCATGTAGTTCCCCTGCTGAAACCCCTCCAACTGCTCCCCTGAGTGGAGTAAAATCTA
The DNA here is from genome assembly GCA_001685095.1 of Ellobius talpinus. NCBI lineage: Eukaryota > Metazoa > Chordata > Mammalia > Rodentia > Cricetidae > Ellobius > Ellobius talpinus. Next base: position 12,607 of record LOJH01028785.1, on the reverse strand, counting down.
TGTTCCTTGGTGTGATGTACATGGCCTTCCATGCCGGGCCCTAGCTTGTCTCTCTGGCTTCGCTTCATTTCTCTTCTGGCCTTGTGTGTTCAATCTTGTACAGAACAACCAGCTTCCCTGCCCTATGTCTCCCCGTTCTGTACCTTTGCTCTTGTGATTTCCTTGGCTGTAGCCTTCCTTTGTTTCCATGGCTTCCAGCACATCCTTCACTATTCACATCATTGTTTAATTTCTATCCAGAAAGTAGCTTCTTTTCTGTCTCCCTGTATGTATATTACTGTATATCCTGTAAGTGTATTGCCATAACACCTCCCGACATCCCATGCTCATGTGCATACACACACACACACACACACACACACACACACACACACACACTGAGGGTGCACGCGCACACACACACAATACACAAACATTTATTGTACCGACTCTGGTAAGTTTCCATAGAGAAAGAATTCTTTCTTGATTTTGGCGCCCAGAGCACAGTTGTAATTAGAGAATGAATGAAGAGTGTCTTTCATAAGATACTCTTCTCGTTATCTTGAAATGGCCAAGTGCTCAAACGTTAGAGAATTATAGTGCAAGTACTGACCTCGCAGTGATAATGGAGTTCCAGTTGACCTCTTGCTGCTTTGCACTGGCCATATGCTACAGACTGCTTTCTGATGCACAGCATAGAAGGGCGACACATAGGGAAGTCTGGATTCTCGATGGACTGGAATTGCAAAGCAGAGCTGGATGGGGCTTCAGTCTTCATGGACTAAGTCAGATGAGTTTATGTTGCTGCGTAGTTTAGAGGAGGAGGTGGTGAATCCTGTCAAGTGGTGCCTGGCAAGTGGGACTGATGGAGGTCAGCAAGGCTTGAAATTGATGATGAGGGACATCTTCTCTCACCTTTCCCACGTATCAAAGCTCTCCTGGTCTGACTTGAGTGTCTCTGAGCCAGATCTAGTTTGCAGATGGCAGTGAGCACTGTAAAGTTGCACGTAGGCGTTTTAAGACAGTCTCTCATAAATAGATCCTGTGCCCTGGGAGGCTCGCCAAAACACATTTCTGTGTTGACTGCAGAGATGCTTGCTAAAAAGCAAACAGCACATTAGCAACCCTCTGAGTTCTTGTGCAAATGGACTGTGAAATTGTGCCTTGATGCTCCAAAGCAATAACTTTTTGTCTCCTTGATGATGATTAAGAGACACTGGCTTTAATTCAGTTAGGACAATGTGGGTGCGTGCAGGAGGGCCTCAGAGGGTTAGGTGGGTGCAGGAGGGCCTCAGAGGGTTAGGTGGGTGCAGGAGAGCCTCAGAGGGTTAGGTGGGTGCAGGAGGGCCTCAGAGGGTTAGGTGGGTGCAGGAAGGGCCTCAGAGGGTTAGGCGGGTGCAGGAGGGGCTTGAACGGGGCTACTTGAAGGAGGATGGCCTGACTGTTGAAGAGCAAGGACAGGAGAGAGCATGCCCATCAGCTGAAAGCCTCATTTGACCTTCAGGAAATTGTCTTAGAGATCAGACTTAACGTCTGTCCACAGATTAACTGCCTCTGTTTGTTCCAAGCACTGGGAATGATGGACTAGCCTGGGGATTCTGACCACAGAATTATAATAAAGGGAGATGTCTCATGAAATTATTAAATATTTAAAGAACCATTTGACATTAACTTGTCAGATTGAATGAATGAAACTGAAAGGGGATTTTAAAATGTTCTTTCTGATGGCATGGGTATAAATTCAGGTGTGACATTTTCTTTGTGGTGTGAAGGAAGCACTGTTTTCAGGAGACAGGTGTCTCTGTATCACCTTTCATCCCAAATGTAAGAAACAGGACATCCAGGAGGTGGGACAGACATAGGATCTGAAGGAAAGTTTCCTTCAAAGAATCATTAACTGAAGATATTCAGAGTACAAGGGGACGCTAATCCCCCAGGCAGTCAAGACTCTGTTTTAAAATAAAGAGAAGTAAGATTTTGTTTAGTTTTCATTCTTGTCTGGACTGGAGAATGTGTAAAGTTAGGTTGAAAAATTGCCATTATTTATAAGTGTAAAAACATTATTTATTGGTTTTCAAAGAGGCTTTTACTCACTGCATATAAAATAGATGTTGTGGATTCTTACCTAACATTCTTCATGGACCAGTTCTGGTACCAATTTTCACTTATTCATGCAAATGTTATTCGATTGTGAGGAGGAAAAGGATCCAGCTTAAAGACTGTTTCTCAGCCTTTAGCAAATAGTGACAATTATGACTGAGGAGATAAAAGACAATCAACTTATGAGACACTAGGTAACTTGTAAGATGTTAAAAGGGTCATTTAGCTTGCATACTTCTTCTTTCTGCATGGACCGTGCACACAGGAGCTGGAGCAGCAACAGTCACGTCTTGTGAGAAACAGTCAAGGAAAGGCTAAGAATGTTGCTCATACCTCTCTTGGCCATTGTATCCTTAAACCTTTGAATAAATTCGGAACCGTTTTTAGCCTTCTCACAATACAAAAGAATAGTGGACCTTACTTTTTGTGGGGGTGATTGTTAATTTAGACACTATGTCACACAAGATTAAATCCAGTATCTAAAACATACTCTATCCGTTAGAACTCTATCATAAGCTTCTATGTGTGAACTAGATTAGATTAGGCAGGAGGAAATGCCATTCCATTGGGAGTATCTAGTGTAGGCACAAACGTGTACTGTCACCTGACAAAACAGACCAGCGAGGTGGGCAAGCCAACGTGCTTTCCCCACAGGGAGTTTCTCATCTCTTGAGAGGATGCTTATCAGAAGGGATCCTCTCCTTTTTTTCTTTCAGACATTGCATGGTTGAATATATGATATTGGAAGCCACTGTGGCTATCTTGCAACTCTGATGGGAGCTAGTTTGGGAGGTGTTACTTGCATATGGATATGTGATAAGAGCCAGCCTGTGGGTGAGGTGATGAAACCATTATGATGTCAAGTTAGAGAATTATGGAGGTTGTTCATCTTTAGGCTTTGAGGTTTGTTTTCTTTGCTTCTATTTTTATTTTTTTTTGACAATTGTTGGGGGGTCATAGGCCATTCTAGGGTGTGGTGATAAGGCTCAGTGGTCACAAGTATTTGCTATGCATGATGGCAGGATTTTGTTTCCCAGCACCCAGCATCCATATAAAAGCTTTGTGTAGGCTGTGCATGCCTATAGCCCTAGCACTGGGGGAGATACATAAGGATCCTGGTGGTTAGCTATCTGCCTTACCAAAGAAAAAATGCCTCAGACTCAGTGAGAGAGCCTGTCTGAAAGGAATAAGGCGGAGAGTGATGGAGAACACAAGCCACTCCTTTAGCCTCAATACATAGAAGTGTGTGTACCTGCGCACACGCACGCGCGCGCACACACACACACACACACAATGCTATCTAAATACTTTCACCTTTGTAGGCCAATTCTACCACTACAGTGTGAAAGCAGCTATATATAGATAATGGGGAAACAAATGTGCGTGCAGCTCTAGTAAAGTTTTATCTCACAGAGACAAACAGTGGTGGGGTTTTGTTGAACCCTGATTTAGACACAAGGGGGTTATCTGCTGGTTAACTTACACACATCTACCCTGATGAGGGTTAGATGCCAGAATGCATGAGGTCTAACACTCTTCTACATAAAAGACTTGGAGGAAGAAAAAGGGCAGTAGGCATGATAAAAGCCAGCTAGATGGGCTATCAATAAAGCAAAGGAATGTGGCCTCAGGAGGACAGGAAGAAGTAATAACCTAGTGCTTAGGAAAAGGCTCTGGGAAAAAGAAAATGTCATAGAATATAAAGGCATTTGTTGTGAAAAATTTCTATCATTTATTTGACATATAGTTAAAAATTCTAAATGTATGCGATAAAACTGCTTGATATATCACTGTCAAGATATGAATCTTCTCATGCAGGTGTAAATATGTATTTCCTCTTTTAGAAAATGCTATCATCTGACCTGTGCTAATGTATTGTTGGTGCTTCTACTTTAACCTGGGATTCTGAACAATGAAGGGGATTTATAAGCAGGCAGTGAAAGCATCGTTTTAAAGGTTGCATAATGGTCTCTTGTATTAACTGGCTCCCTCTGATTGACTTCCCTCCTTTCTTCTACAACAGCCCTGAAATGATCTGCTTGTGTTAGGGAGTTCTGTCCTTTCCTTCCCAAGCCTGTTTTTTTGTTTTTTATTTTTTTGTTTGTTTGTTCGTGTGTTTTTTGTTTAGATGATAATGACAGGCAAGTGGTAATGAACAATACAGAAAGTCATTTTAGCAGTTAGAGACCTCATCTTTCAGTCTGGTCTGGTGGAATCCTGAAGAGATCCTTTTCTAGACATGAGACTCATGTCTTCAGGAGTTTTGATGGGTCTCTGCCATTGCGTTTAAGTGTCCAGTGTTTATTCTACCACTGAACTTTGTCCTTAGGGGGTGATCCAGAGCCTCTGTGCTCATCAGATGGGGCAATAAAAAGCTCTGCATCTTCCTCCATGTTTTTGTTCCCACCACTGAAACTGACAAATAACTATCAGAAGTGAATCAACTTACGCTGTTTTAGTCGTAAATGCTCTAATCAATTTGTATCTGTCAATTAGTAGGTATGAATGTTCACTGGACTGGCTAGAACAGAAAGTCCATGTTTTTTATAATTAGATGATACAGGAATACTCTAGTTTATTTAACTTATCATGAAAGAGAGTAATATCAAGAATCCAAATGTCCTTTGCATTTATTTAGGCTCATAATGGCATCAGAGCCGGAAGAAAGGGTGTTGCCGGATGATGCATAGTCAGACAGAGATGAGGTTAGGGGGGTCAGGATCCTGAGGGCTCATCATCGTGCTCCACTGCTCCGTACTACACAAAATGTCCCTTTTCGGAAGTCTCATCTCACATCCTAGAAATGAAGATCAGGCGAGAAAGGAAAAATGAGAATAGAGCAGCAGATGTCCTGGGGAAAGATAGAAATAGCAGATCTTAAAGAGTTCAGTAGGTACACATTTACTGACATGGAATTTTTCTATAATGTAGATTTAAAAACATAGATTACACGGTAATGCATGAAGCATGATACTTCGTTTTGTTTACAAAATCAAAATAAATGTCTGTCTATCTATCTATCTATCTAT
>LOJH01028784.1:0-17633 GCA_001685095.1 Ellobius talpinus | reverse complement strand
ATTTTACTATGTTAAAGTTAAAACCTTCATTTTTATTTAAATAGAAAAGGGGAAATAGTGTGGGAAGTTTTTCTGTATATATGTTGTTTTATTAATGAATAAAGCTGCTTTTGGCCAATAGCTTGATAGAATAAAGCCAGGCAGGAAATCTGAACATAGATGTAGAAAGAGAGTAGGCAGAGTCAGGGAGAAGTCACGTAGCTGCCAGCAAAGGAGACAGATGCCTGGGAACTTTATCAGTAAACCACGAGGCCTATGGTAAAATATAAAATAATGGAAATGGGTTAATTTAAGATATAAGAGCTAGCCAGCAATATGCTTAAGCTATTGGCCAAATAGTATTGTAATTAATATAGTTTCTATGTGATTATTTCAGGTTTGGGCAGCAAGAAAATGAATGAGTAGCCTCCATCTACAATGTGGTCTCTGGTAGATTGACCATGCCCCAGTGGATGGCCCCACATGAAGGTGTATATGGACTCAGTAGGTTATATATAAAATAAAATCAGAAATGAGGTTGAAAGGGGATTGTGGAAGGGAGATCCATAAAAAAGTAGAGGTAGTGTTTGGAGTGGATATAATTACAATATTATATGCATGTATGAAATTCTCAAAATAAAATTTAAATGTATTTATAAATAACTGAGGGATATAAAAATATGTAAAGTCTCAGGTAGAAGAAAATAGGGAAGAGAATGGGGGAAAAAGTTAGCTTTCCTGTATTACAAGATGAAAATAAATGTATTTAACTAAAATACTAATAAATAACTCTAAAACATAGCACTATGTTTTGTATTAGTTATTCAAAAGTTTATTAAACTGTTTAACAAGCTATTGCTGAGTGCCTAGTTTGTACCAGAGTTTTCACAGGTTTCAAATATATACTCATAAGAGAAAATACCTCTATCTTTAGATATAAATAACCAGAAAGAATAATGACAAATTAAATGGTAGGAGTTAGCCCAAGCAGTGAAAGAAGCCTCCAAAAGGATGAAGAAACTTTCATTTTATGCTTTGTTAGGTATAAAATTACTGTATCCAAATTCTTTCTCTATACTTCCCGTATGAATGCCAAATTGTCATTTCCTTTACAAGGCAATAAAGACGTTTTAAATTTTTCCTTCAATTTATGTTTTTATTATTTAATTATTCTTGTTAGTTTGGGCTATCTTGTAGTTGCGATAACTTGTATATTTATTCTGCACTTCACTCTCCTACCCATTTCCCACACCATTTGAGAAACGCGTTACTACATTAAAGGAGGGCTTGTCCGTGTGACTTTCTTTGGCCAATAGAATGTGAATGGACTCTTACATGGATTTGAATATGTGTCCCTGATTTGACTTGATCTAAAACTCCAGGCCTTTGCCCAAAGAAGTTTCCTCCAGACATCCCTTCATTTGGATCTTCTCCTGCTATTCTCACTGCATATAAAATAGATACTTGGCTCTCTCAATGCCGTATCTCTGTTCTACAACTGATTATAATGTTGAAGATGTGCATGCGAGTGGTGAAAATACAACCACGCAAACACCAGTGATGTCATTTCCTGTGTGAGCGTTTTTTTACAGCCCCTAAATCATGCAGCCACGAGAATTCATTGTAAGTTGTGAAACGCTTTATAAGCGCCATGTGGAATTGGCTTCCCGTCCCAAAAACACGTCTCTGCTCATCCCTCAACTCTTTGATGTTTGTCATTTAAACCAAAATTATTTTTACAGTCAATTTTATGCAATAGTTTTTTTTATTGTACCCTGTAGACGTGTTTCATTACATTGACATTTTATTATAAACGATCCCATTCCATGTAAAACTTACTACATTTCTCCCTTAAGAGGAAGTAGGGATTAATTTCAGTCAGAGGAAGCATTTATAATAGCCCCTCCAGGAATCCCTGTAGGTCTTTACTAGCTTGAGCCTGAATACCGGGGGCCGGGAGATACAATCCCCTAAAATACAAACAAAAATATTTTTACAAAGTTTTCCGAAGAAAAAGAAAAATATGTTTGGGACACACTACACAGATTTTTTTTTTAATTTTAATTTCCTGGCCTATTCCAAGGAAACCTTCAGCCAGACAAATGTGACTGGCGCTCACGCAGCTGGAGAAGCATTGCTTTTTGCTTTACAAAAAGGGAGAGCACAGGTGACTGAAGCAGTTGGTCTGAATTTGCACTTAGAGTAAACAGGTAATGAATTGCTTCCTCTGCTCTCTCTGGGCACTGAATAGAAGCATTATTGTGAATCCAGCAAATTCTGAATGTATGAGGCTGAATACTGAGGAAGAAAAATACCTTTTTGAGAGGCATTTTATCCACCCATGCCATGGTCCATTCCTTTGCCCTTTCCTTCCTTTATTTATTTATTCGGTTAATGATAAATATTTATCGAGCTCTTCCCATGAAGCAGGCCCTGTGCTAAGTTCTGGGAGTACAGGGGTAAATAAATAGACACAGTCGGGGCTCCAAAGACAGACCCAGATCCTCCTTGTATCCACTCACCCATTTATTAATGTTTATTTCCAATACAAAGTACAATGGACAGACTGCAGCAGGCAAAGACTTAACTCATCCTTCGCAGCTGGGAGATCTGGGGCCAGTTGCTTACACCCTCTGAGCATCAATTTTCTCATCTCCTCTCTATCTCGAAGAACGTTAGAGTGCATTGCAAAGATCCACATCAAGCTTCTCGATGTTTTGTTCTTTCCCACCCCAGCTCACGTCTCGCTTTCCCTGGAGCCCCGAAGTATAGACTGAGTAGGAGACATTTTCTAGCCTCCTACTTCACTGGGACTAAGAATACAGAGAAATAGAAAATGTTACCCTTGCCTTCTGGAAAATTAAATTTTGAATGATAATGGCTAACATTTAATCTCTACCAAGCATTGAGGGCTGTACGGGAGTGAGCTCATCCTGAAAATAATCTTCAAGGCATAAATGACATCTATCCTTTTGGCTGGTGAAGAGATGGATACAGACGTTTGAATAAGTTTGCCAAAGTCAGAGAAAATAGTGAGCAACGAGGTAGAAATCAAACCCATTGATGAGGGGGGGGCGGCAACAGTCGGTTCTCTCCTGCCACCTAGTCAAGGGTTCCAAGGACCAAACCCATGTCACCAGACTTGTGCAACAAGTGCTTTTACTTGCTAAGTCATCTCACTGGCTCTGAACCTGTGTCTTTAACCATTCTGTTATACTGCCTCTCAAAAACAGTCTACTACCTGACAAAAGACAGATTTTTTTGCATGCATACATAACAAGATACATATTAATTCACATTTTCAATTCATCTCAATGCTACAAAATTACCTAAGCTAATCTATATGAAAGTGTCCAAGAAAGTTTTAAGTCTTGTGTACACTATCTTAATGTTATTATCTCTCAGTCTCTTATGCACCGTCTTCTCTGTATGACAACTCTGCAAATGCTACCTCATCAAATTCTAGCCTGATTTTCAAGACGAAGAGTCCCAGTTTGTTTAAAATTCCCTACTCTGGTCTCTTTTTGGTCCTCTTCATGATCCCTGCATTACAAGATTTTCTCTCATTTGTCTTGGCTATGATGATGAGCTTCCAGGTGAAGTTCATTTTATGAAATGCATTTTCTGTATGAAAATAGATTCTGTCCAAACTGTCATATAAAAATGCACTAGCTGTTCTAAAGACACTCTGGAGAGGAAAGGAGGCTTTAGGAAAGACATGAGGGGCTTGCTCATCTGTCACGCAACCTGTCACTAAGGCTCCCTAAGCCCTGTTTCCAGGTGTGAACAGGATCTAGGGGTCACACCCCCCTGTAGCCGTGGTGGATGGCTGTTTACGGTGAGGGGAGCAAATGAAAATGTGTAGGAAGAGTGTAGTGGGAAGGGGTAGAACACCCTGAAACCCCTGGGCCAGGTCTTCACACCTAAAATCCATTCTGCTACCAGAAACCAGTTAAAGTAGCCCTTCTCAAAATAAAGCATGGAGCACAAGATATTGGTTTAGGAGCAGTTTGTGATATGTTTTTAAAAATAGAATAGCAGCATTCAGAATCCATGACACTCCTTGGTCCTGCTCTAACTTCAAGCTTGTTCCACGCAGAAGCCTGAGCTGTTGCTTTGGCTTGTGGGTGTATGTGGCAAAGGTAATTTGTTAACCTAGTGTGGTGGGGGAGAGGCAGATGCCAGTGTCCCAAGATCCTCCTCCAGGGTGCATCTCCCACCTCTCAGGAGGCTTTGCTGTGTAAAGCCTCCTACTACCCTGTACGAGAGCAGTGTCTTTTCCTTCTCCCATATGCCCCAACAAAGCTCCCATAGTTCTGAGTTGGAATCGTTTCAACTCCCGCCTCTGCCTTCCACCCATCTCCTCCAATCCCATGGCTTCATCTGTGTCACGGCCGCTTTTGAGCCCTACTAGGTGTAGACACTAAGTCACATGCAATCCAGAATCACAGGGGGTCAACTGATTATATTTCATTTTGTTTGTGAAGCAGGGACCCAGTACATTGGCCAGGCTGGCCTGAAACTTGCTTAACATACAACCCTTCTGTCTTAGTTTCCAGAATCAAAACACGCAGTCCTTCCACACTCTCGTAGTTGATGGATGGAATCTTCTCCACCCCCTCCACGCTTAAGCAAACGGTCCTGAGGTGCAGCACGTTCTGAGTGTTAGGAACACCATCTCTGACACCAGCAAGGTGTCACTTGGTGGCAACTACCTGTGGCTCTCAGCCGATCCTTCCTGAACCATCTTGATCCTGAACTCTTCTTCCCTGGAGTTTCACTCTCTAATAAAGCATAAGCTCCCATCTTTATGCTCTGCTTTCAGGAGCCCCAGCCCATGACACAAGGAAAGCGGAGAGCTGAAGTCAGCTAATTCAGTCCTATCTCTTTCGGAGATCAATCTGGATTGATTTACAACAGGATGTTAAGTTCATACGCCACCTGCCATTCCTCTTATAGCTCTCTTCCCTCCTCCGAGCTATTGATTTCACAGTCTCTTTCCTCACAGGTCTTCCCCCCATCCCTAGCCCCTTCAAATGATGACCTCTCTTCAAAGTTAATTGAGAAAGGAGAAGGCAGCAGGCAGGCCAGCCCTCCCAATCTCACCACAGGATCAACAGATGTACCTGCACCTGCTGAATCCGCCCCCTCCTCCAGCTCTCCTATTTCATCTGGCAAGTGTCCTTGCTTATTTATTTATTTCTGTGAGTCAGTTTACTGTTGCCTGCAGTTTCTATAACAGGTAGTGGTCTCTAAAGCACTAACCCAGGGCTGAAGAGACAGCTCAGCAGTTAAGAGCCTTTGCTGCATGCTCAGTTCCCAGCACCAGCTATCAAGCGATTAACAACTCCCTGGGAATTCAGCTCCACAGGACCACGTTGCCCTCTTCTAGGCTCCTTCGGCAAGCGCATGTGCAGCACGCATTCACACAGACATACTCATAAAGAAAAACAGTAACAATTCTTAAAAATTAAGGTGCTTGACATGAGTTCTACCTTCCTATGCTGGAAGAAGCTGCCAGAGCATCGCTGGAGTAGGACGCCCCTAGGGAGGAACAATGAGACTCCTCAGCCAGCTTGGAGACCTCTGCTCGAGAGGTCTCTCAATAGCCCCAGTGCACAGGCTGCTCTGAGCTCTTTTCTTGTCCCACTTTTTTTTAGTTTTTGCTCATTTATTTATTTTTCATGTATGTATGTATGCATGCATGCATGCATGTTGGCACATGTGCCACAGTGGTGCTTCTGTGAAGGTCAGAGCACAACTTGTAGAAAGCAGTCTTCTCAGGTCTTCAGGCTTGGCAGCCAGTGCCTTTGCCTGCTGAGCCATCTCGCCAGCAGAAGCACTGCTTCTTGAAGACTTGCATGAGTATTTATAGGCCTTGGCGATTCCAAACTGAGCCACTGGCAGGGGCCATGAAGTTGTGTGTGCACAGTGCTATCTATAGCCTTGTGCTGGTGCCCGAAGGTCGGGAAGGTACCATCAAGGATATATTGGGACTGGATATGTGGTACAATGGTCAGATCCCTTAGGTCCTTAAGGATGATGAAATCTGTGTCTCAGTGGAAGCCAAAGGGGAACTCTGCAAGCATCAAAAACACTGGAGCTGGTAGGGCTTCTAGCTCCATTTTCTGTGACTGTACCAGGCTGCCACTAGTGTATCCAAGAGTATATTCTCCAGGTCCACTTGTATCTGGACATCAGGGAAGTATCCCAGAAGCAAGATGCCCAGGCTCTGGGGGAGATCTGCATTGCTTCTGGGTAGCCCCTTCATCAGCACCACGGCCTGGAATTCAGGGGCAGGCCCTTGTGGGGGATCCCCTGGAACACATAAACAGAAAATTGTGTTCTGTCTGCTCCAATGTCACCAGGACGATGTTGCCTGGAGTAGGATGCTGGGGACAAGTTGGAAAAAGCCAGAGATGGAGAAGGGATATTTACCAGAAGGTAGCAGCCTATGGTCCTTGGGCTCTCCTACAGTATACCAGCAGATCATGACAGAGATGAAGAAAGTGAAGTTGAAGCTGACAAAAGTGGGTACATATCCATTGCCTACGGATGTCTGAGCAGCTGCAGCAAGCAGTCCAGGGCCTTGGATGTGGCTGCCCCTTGTCTCTTATCGTAGCACAGGCTCCCAATGGGGACTGGCTGCTGTAAAAGAGAAGAGCACCAACATTCAGGAAGGCAAACGGGCTGTGAGCAGGCTGGATGCTCAAGAAAGACATGTCCAAAGCCAGAAGCGACAACTTTCCAAAGCCCAGGGGCCCCAAGGGCCAACAGGTTTGGGCTATACCCTGGCCAGCTGGCTGCTCATCTATAAAACAGCAGCCCTTAGACTACAGAGAGCAGGGTTCCTTTCGCTCTCTGTAGCAAGCTTCTGGGTGCCCAAAGTCTGGGCCAATGTCCCCACAGTTGGTGACTTGTCGATCCCTTGGAAGCACCCTACAGGGGTTAATACTCAGTCTTGTGTGACAGACCAGGTAGAACCCACACACCGCTCTATCCTACAGGCTATAAACAGGGGTGAGGAACAACTATGCTCCTGGTGCTACTTCATATGGACTCTACCCTGGGAGGGAGCTGGTGTCACAATGTTGTAGGGATATTTCATTTGTATTTTAATAAATGAAGCTTGCCTGAAAACCAGAACGCAAAACAGCCACACTAGTCAGCCGAACAGGCCAGGCAGTGGTGGCACACACCTTTGATCCCAGCAATCACACTAGTTAGCCATAGAGGCCGGGTGGTGGTTGTGCACGCCTCTAATCCCAGCACTAGAGAGAAATATAAGGTGGGAGGAGATGGGAGCTCGCTCTCTTTACAATTTGAGGATTTCTTAGAGGTAAGAACTCTCTAGTGGCTTGGCCTCTTTGCTTTCCTGATCTTCAGGTTGAATCCCAGAATCTGCCTCTGGGTTTTTATTATTCATGCTACACGAAGGTTCCTTGTACATCAGAGGAATTTACTGCCATGACCAGAGGGACATTTGCTATTGATAGAAATCCTTGCCTACTGTGTGTGCCAGGCTACTGCATTCATACACATCTGGCCCTTGGCCATCCCAGGGGATGGTTGCATTGCTTCTACTTTTAGAGGTCAACTAGGCACAGCTGAGTGCTAAGGGAACTTGAGAGCCAGTTTCCTCCCAGGACAGTTGGGGCAGCTGTCCCACAGCAGGGACACTGGGGCTCGAGCCATCTCACGGAACTCTTCTAGGCTAAATGGCAAAAGACCAGCCTGAGTAGCACATGGCAGAGAGGTGTGATCCAGGCGCCCAAGAATCCCCTGGAGAGGTGTGGTGGCTCCGCATCTGGTCCTCTCTGCCAGCAGGAATCTTTCTGTCATGCTCAGGCCTGCCAGCCCACACTCTGAGAGGGTTTTGCCTATCATGGCAGGGAGGGGATGGTGGAGTTTATGGCCTGTGCTTGTGACTGGAACTACTCACATCTTACTCTAGGAAACCAGGAGGCAGAGAAAGGAGTGTGCCGACATTCTCCGTTCTTGCTTTTGTCGCAGCCAACTCTGCCATGCAGACCTAACTCTCCCAGGCTGAGCTCCTTGAGCCAACTCTGCCAATGCAGACCTAACTCTCCCAGGCTGAGCTCCCTGTCATTCTCCCACTTTCAGCACAGTCTGCCACTCAACTGTCATCCCATCTGTATGCGAAACACGGTTCCATCTTTAAAAGGCCTGAACCTCACCTCATCCTCCAGAGAGTTCTTCAGCCCCAGCTTCCTTTTCCCACCACGCTTCTCTGAGAAGTGTGTCCCCACATTCTCCCCCCCTCCCCTGTTCACACGACTGATTATACTCAGGATTTCACCTCCACTACTTCACTGGCTCTTTCCTGATTGAAGACTGTTGCCCAGTGTGCTGGCTGATCTTACGTCAACTTGGCACACAAACGAGTTATCTGAAAGGAGGGAACCTTAATTGAGAAAATGCCTCCATAGCTTCTGACAGTAAGGCATTTTCTTAATGGGAGGGCCCAGTCTATTGTGGGTGGTTCCATTCCTAGGCTGCTGGTCCTGGGTTCTATAAGGAAGCCGGCTGAGGAAGCCGTGGGAAGCAAGCCAGTCAGCAGCAACCCCTCCAAGGCCCCTGCTTCAGCTCCTGCCTCCAGGTCCTGCCCTTTTTGAGTTCCTGTCCTGACTTCCTTCAGTGATGAACAGTGATATGGAAGTGTAAGCCAAATAAACCCTTTCCTCCCCAACTTGCTTTTTGGTCACGGTGTTTCATCACTCCAATGGAACCCCTAATTAAGACTCACAGTCTAATAGTCATCTTTACGGTTCCCTTTCAACTCAATCTCAAGGAGCAACAAACACAAATCAAAATTCTCTTTCTTCACTACCTTCCCCTGCCCTCCTTTGAGCTCCACCCAGACGCTGCTTCTTCCTGGTTCTGTGCCCTCTTCCTCCTCTGGCTATGCAGGCTGTCAACCCTCAGGGTCTGAGCTAGACCTCTCCTCCCTTTGTTACATAATGAGGCATTCTCATGTCTGCCCATGATTTCAAGTGAAATCACTTGGAGGTGACTCACACCTACATACCACCAACGGACACCTCTTCTCCGCCCTTGTCTTCCATCTGGTACTAACTTACCTTGGAATTTCAATTATACCTGTGCCTTAGCCTGACCCCCAGATCAGCACATTGTTTCCACTCGAATCCTCCACACTCCTCAACCGAAATACTTTCTGTGTTTCCTGTTCCGGGGATTGTAATAATGCCCGTCAATCATAGATGCAGAAGGATGAGAACGGGAACATCCCTGCAATGACCCCTTCATTAATTACCATCCTAAATATATTTAAATATTTAAGTTTATTACATTTATTTTTTTCAACAATTTTCTTAGCATTGTTTTCATTGCGGAAAACAGATTTTATAATTTAATATTAAACCTGTCTGAGGATATGTCTTCAGGATACCTGCTTTGCCACATCACTGCTGCCAGAGTGTACCAGCATCCATCTCTCTCGCTCAGACAGCACATGTTTTTGTTCACCCTACAGCTAGCATGATGTTTCCCATCGCCTAATCTGCTTGCGTTTTCTTGTTGTTTGGCTTCTTCCAGTAGACTCTATATATTCGAATACAAGGAAGAATGCTTACTCTTGCCTTCAAACCCCTCACATTTTAGATTCTTCCTACCGAAACCACTTTTTTCGCATTCTTGTGAAAAAACACCCGAGAGAAACAACTTACAGGAAGAACGATCTTTCCTGGCTTGGGATTCGGAAGCATTGCAAGGCCCATGCAGCAGGGATGGAGGCAGCTGGTGGTGTCGTGTGGGCAGCAGTCAGGAAACAGAGGTCAGGCTGACACAAAAGAGGCTGCAACCATTCAGCCCAGCTCCACGGGGACCCACTTCCTCCAGCTCGGCTCCACTTCTGAAAGACCCCACAGGCTCCCCAAACAGTGTCACAAGTTGGGGACCAAGTGTTCAAATATGGAACCAATTAGGGAGTACTTCACACCCAACCTAACACCACCTCTGCAGCTTGTTTTCTTTGGTTTGGTGTGCCAAACCCACAGAGTTTTTGTTTTTGTTTTGTTTGGGCTTCTCCCATTCTTCCCACCTAGTCACACAACAGGATCTTAGGTTAGTTTTGCCTCTCCTGTAGAATGTTCTTTGTCAACTTAGTGCCTCTTCAGCCCTCAGAAACAAACTTAGGAATCCTTTTTTTTTTTTTGCATGAATTTCCAAGTCAGGCAAATTCCTATTTCATATTCTTTCCTGTGCGCTAAGACAGTGATAACAAGTGTGTGTAAGAAAATACATCCAAAAATGGTTCACAAGGTCATGACTCAATGTAGCGATTTTAGGAATTAAAAGTCAGAAGTCAATTTGAAATTTAATTAGGAGATAAATGCAGTTATGAGATAAAAGTTATTTTAATTTTTATGTCCACATCAGTGGTGGCGAAGAGTAGAAGGAGACCCCTAAGGGTCTAGCAGACGTCCACAGAGGAAGCCGGCAAATGGAAGGAGGGAAATACATTGACAAGGGCCAGTTCCAGTGAATACCCACCAAAGTTTCAGAGTTTGACTTAGCAACTATACATTTAAAATAAACCAGTTGACAGGAGAAGACTGACAAGAATTCAGTGTGGTTAACAGCAGATCAGGAGACCACACTTTCCTACAGTGCATTTGTTTAGCAGAATATTAAGCGGCGGGAGGAGGAGATGTAGTTGGAGAGGCATTTAGAGTGCTGGCTGCTCTTGCAGAAAATATGGCTTCAGGTCCCACTACCCATATGGCATCTCACAACCGTTTGTAGCTCCAGTTCCAGGGACTCCAAAGCCCTCTTCTAGCTTCTGCTAGTATCAGACATGCATACGAAGCACATATATACATGCAGACAAGACTCGAATTATTGTGTCATAGCTTTCTCTGAGATTGAAACATTCTCTACAGAAGGAAAGCTCCCTAAGTAAGAAAGGAAACAACTCAAAATAATTTCAGGAAGTCCCTGAAACTGCCCAGATTCACTAGGCCCCTCCCTGCAGGGTAAATAATAGATGCTGAGTCTCTCTCCAATGGAAGGAGACTGAGCTGGAAAAAAAAAAGTAATCACAATAAAACTCATTGGACTTTAGTGGTATCCGTACTTTGATCTATCGTGGGATTCCTATTTGGGGTGAGTAGATGTGTGTGTTGTGTCTCCCCAGGAAAAGTTCTGTCACAGAGCACTAATACATATAAAATAGATAGAAATTTAAAAATATTTTTTAATTGATTCTTTGGAAAATTTATATTATGCACCTCAGTCCCACTCCCTTCTCCATTCTTCCATGCCCACCCTCCACCCTTGTGGCCTCCTCCCCAAGAGAAAAGAAAAGGGAAATCACTTTGCTCCTTCATCTTTCCTGCCTATCCATCATATATTCTTTTGTCGTAGTGACTTTAAGAGCTTCGGTGTATCGCTTAGTATAGCTTTTTGCTCAACAGTTTTACTCACAATTGTTCATTGCAATGAGTTGATGGTCATGGTCAAGGCATCTGGCTTCTGGTACACCATCAATACTGGACCCTCACTAAAACTTCTTTTGGATATCCTGCTGTTACCCCAAGTCATAAGGATCCTGAGGTTATGATTCCACAAGACAGGTCCCTTCAAGTGCTCCAGCAGGTCATAGATGGGGTAGACATTGGGGTGGACCAATTCAGAGCCCTGGATGTGGGCCTGGGAGGTAGCTAGCTGAGTTGGTTAGTCCCAACCTCCACTGAGACTGGGTTGGGGCCAGCTCATCTGCATGCATAGTGAGGGCAGAGCCAGCTCTCCCTCCAGGCCAGCTCTCCTGCTGGGGGAGGCTGGTGAGGAGCTAAATCAGTTCTCTGGGGCCCAGGCCACTGGGATCAGCTCTCCCATGGCCCCGGTGCTAACACAGGCCATGAACATCATCACAGACTCTGGCTGCAGTTGGGTCATGAACCCAGACTTGGCCTTTGGCCTCAACACTAGCTTGGACATCATATGGCCCCAAGTGGCAGCCTTGGCCACCCATAATAGCCTGTTCCTCAGTGCCATGGAGTCTTCAGCTCTGCCTCTCTCCACAGCATGCATGAACCGCTCCATTTCTCCTTTTTTCCCATTTCCCCACCACACACCTCTTCATTGTAGTGCTGCCTGCCTGCCTGGGTGGGTGCTGTGCAGTGTGTGTGTGTGTACACATTTGATATACATTAATGTATATCAAAGAAAGAGGTGAGAATTCAGATATCAGTACCTATATATTAGTACGTATATGTAATTTTTTAAACGCAGGTTTACTTCCCACTTAACCAAACAAATAACCATGACAGCGACAGTCTAAACAGCAAACCCAAACCACAGAATAACAAGCCATCAGTACTTTTAATGCTTACCAATACAGAGAAGGGATTAAACTACAGTAAGGATCTGAGGATCTCTGGAGCAAAGATTAAAAGTCCCAATTGGACATAAGCGGCCAGATTGTAGTTCACTGCGTTAGTCTGCTCAGGTTAGAGTTCGATATGAATTTGCCGGGCAGGGCACTAACATTCAGCTTGTAACATGCACTGTGGTAGGGACTGGATTGAGTTTGCCTCAAAAAGGCAAAATCTAAGATATAAAACCAAAGTGAACCTCAAATCAAAGTGAACTGGAAATTGACTGCCAATTGACTTTCTTTGTAACTGAAGCCGAACTCCAAGTTCTTTCTTGAGAGATGGAGAGGTGCGTCTCTGTCTCCTCTCCACTCTTCCCTTTTTCTGTGCAGTTCATGTCTCTTAGGGAGTATTTCTTCCAGGGTTTAACAACATGGCACAAGACATCTAATCATGCGACTTTCTTCTACTTCTGTTTTTGCTGGCACAAGATCTCATGTATGATAATTCCATCTTATGATGAACTCGTACTAGAAATGCCAGGTCTATGACTTGATGGGCCTAACATAGCCCAGGTTGTGATGGACTTGCTGTTGTCATGGTATGGGGATTGGGGGTTCAAGCCACAGCATGCACAGGGGCGTCAGAAGACAACTTGTGGGTGTGGATTCTCTCTGTCTATCATGTAGGTCCTGGGGATAGAATTCAGGTTGTCAGTCACTATAGGGGCCATCATGGTGCCAGTGAGTTGGCTCAGGAGGTAAAGTCATTGTCACAAAGCCTGATGACCTTTCTCACAGAAAGCAAACTAGAATACCGGAAGTTACCATGACACTGACTACAATATATCTGTATTAAATTCTCAGGAGAACCAGTACCAACAGGCTATATGATGTGTGTGTGTGTGTGTGTGTGTGTGTGTGTGCATGTGGAGAGAGAAATTTAAAAGATTGTCCCATGGGATAGCAGAGCCTGGTAATTCCAGAGACATCCTGTAAAATGAATACTGTATTTCAAACCCACAGACAATCTGAAGATCTATCTTTTATATTAAACCCTTTAATTGAGGAGGATAATCTGTGTCACCAAATGCCTACTAATTCTAATTGTATTCATATCAAAAATGCTTCCACAACAACATCTGGATTGTGGTTTGATCATACACCCAACACACCATAGCCTGACCAAGATGGCATGAAGTTAACCACCCGAGTATGAATGACAAATGTCAGACCCTGTTGCAAGAGTTTTGAAAGTGTGTTGGTATTTGCCTTTCCCAGGAGGTAATTACGCATGTGAATGGCATCTTTGGGACATACCTTGGAATTTTGAGTATACTTGCCTGGTATTTCAGGATCCTTTTCCCAGGGAAAGACTGCCTCTTCCTCCAACCATATGCTAGTAATGGATTTGTTACCTTTCAGCTCCAAATGTACCCATCAATACTTTCTGCATGATGATGCGTGGAATCTCATAACCTATTTCCATCGCGACAAGAGACTGAGCTTTCCCAGGGCAGGATGCTAGAAGAAGGCTCTAAGAGGAAGGAGTTTTTTCTGCTCTAGGTGACTGTGCTATTGCTCAGAAACGTATTCAGTTGTGTTTCGCCCCAGCTCAGCCTGATAACCATTACCCCGAGGCCTTTTAGTGCATGCCTTGTGCCTTCTGGGCCTCTTGCCCATACCAGCAATTTTCTCTGCCCTCTTTCATGAGGTCTGAGCCCTGAGCCAGAGATAATGCATCTTTTACAGATCTGTCTTTCTTGGGAATTCCCTCACTGCTAGGGTAGTCTTGTATTTTATAGCTACTCTTTATGATAGATTAATTGTTCTTCATGTTGAACGTCCCATTTTTATGTCCTTGTGTCATTTCTATGTCCTGATTGGACCTGAACTGGTAGAGAATAGGAATGGTCCCAGAATACTACATTCTGTTGTTTGGAACAAGAACTCCATAGGCTTGGTCCTAGTCGGTGGAGATGTTAGGGTGGAGATTATGAGACTTTTAGGGCTTGCTGGAAGAAGCAGGTGTTGAGAGTTTACAGTCTCACCCCACTTCCTGTTCTTCCTCTCTGTAAGCCCCAGTCTCTGGCCTCCATCTTTGGAGGCCCTGTCTCTGTGCCCTGCCAAGCTTTAACCCCTCCCCAGAGGAGGGTCAAGACGAGCCCTGCCAAAAAACGAGCCCCGCCAAAATCTTAAACACTCCCTCAGCCCTCAGTCTATTTAAACTGCTTCCCTGGAAAGTTCCCTCGTGGTCCCCCCCCCCCNTGGTAGTAGCGTCCACGGCTTCCCAGGGCCACCTGAGAGAGCAGGAATACCATTAAACCTGGATATTTTTTAATTTGGTTTGTTGTGATTTGGTTTGATTGGGATTTTTGCGTAGGCAGAAAGCTCCCATTAGGAAAATTCCTAACACTCTCTGCTTCCTGTGCATGAATGAAATGTAACCAGCCAGCTTCCTGCTCATATTAGCATTGCCTTTCTCACAAATATGGACTCTAGTCCTCTGGAGCCACAAACTAAATGAAATCTTTCATCCTTAAGTTGCTTTTGGTGATGGTATTTTACGTGCTACAGGAAAATGACTACTATATATGCCTAAAAGTCAAAGTCATGATCTGAATTGGTTTAGCCACATCCCTGGGCTGGCACACAGTGCTGTGCTAGTGGGAAGTGGGATGCTAGTAACCTGTGGCATGAGATGGTCTGATAACTAGTCAGTTTGTGCCTGACCATGATAAAGCGCAAGGTGAAATACATGTTTTGGAAACACAGTTGTCTGCTGTGTTTGACCAGTGTGACAGAACCATACATATCCAAACTACTATCAGAAATAAAGTACAAAAGTGAAACATTCTGATCCATAACTTTCAGTTCTCTTCTCTGTGAAAGTAGCTTTCTTTTATACCCTTTGCATGTAAAAATACTTAGTGGCCTGGGTCCCAGATAATTGCTTCCTTTTGCCCAGTGGCTACAAAGCAGTTCTGGCCTGGACACTAGAGAATCTCTCTGATAGTCCAGTGGGCTCTGCTACGCTTTCACCAGTGAGGGCTGCTACCCCACTTCCCTGTTCTTCTGGAGTGCTTGGCCATACCTCTGTGCAACCGTTTCTTTCTCTGCTCAGACCACTGGTAATTCTGTATACTGAGCTTTTATATTTAAATCACTGTATGCTTACTAGGACCTGGTTGGATTTAGGCTGAAGCAAAGCCTCGGTCTGATATTTGGCCCAGGGAGATGGCTATGAAGACCATGTAGCAGTGAGAAATGTGGCACTTATAGTATGTTAAGTGAAAAAAGCAGACTATAATGTTTATGTATATATTATGAGAGGATATTAGAAGGTAATGCATAAAATATACAATTGAGCTAATACAAGATGTTGTAGGAAATTAATAGAGTCCTCTTTTATGTTCAAGATAATTTGTACTTAAATACTTCTTTAAAATGGCCTTAAGAAATATGTTAATAGCTCAGTACTTTTATTTCCTACTCTGAAAGGTGGAAATTTTTATAACATTTTTAATAACACCTATCTTTATTGTGAGAATAAAATGGTATTTAAGCCTTTAGAAAAACGATGTCTGAACATGGTCAGTGTGTCAGTTATTTTTGTAAAGTGTCATTTATGCGTGATCATTTATTTTACTGTGCTGCATGATATTCCTGTCTCTAATCAACCCCCAGTCATAGCTAGTGACCACCCACACATACAAACCAATGTATGCATTTACAGATCTTTTGGGTTGAAAACCACATGTGAAGATGAGAAGGACCTGGAGTGGGTGTGTGAAGGCCAAGCTTCCCTTTCCTCACATGTTTGTTGACGCAGAGTCTTTCACATGAAGACAAAACTGAAAATGTACTGTGCTGGAAAATGGAACAGACTAGGAATGATATCTGAGATTCATTTTTTCTACTTTAATCAAACCCCTCAGTTTCTCTGAACGAGTTCCCAGGAAATGGTCCAGGATGTCATCGCAGTCTTGACAGTTCTAAGAGTTAATGGGTTTTGTGCATTAAAGGGATAGTGTAGGAGGTGACTCAGGAGTGAAGAGCACTGGCCACTTTTCCAGAGGACCCTGGTTCAGTTCCCAGCACCCACGTGGTCCACACACAACCATCTGTAACTCCAGTCCTACTGAAGCTGGTGCCCTTTTGTGATGTCTGTGGGCACTAGGCACACATGCGGTACACATGCATGCAAGTAGGCAAAATATTCATCCACATAAAATAAATAAAGATTTAAAGGAATAATTTTGCTGAGTTGTTTTTTTTCCATGCCAAAGGTGGACACTCAGAAGTCTGGATTCTATTTCCTGTCCTTCACTGTAGAGACAATCAAATAATCTAGCATCGAGGTAACACAGCCCCCAAGGGGTTTACACAGCATCATCCCTGGCATCCCAAATGGGGACAATTTTTGTTGTTGTTGGCTGACAATGAACTCTCAATCACATTTTAAACTCTAGACCTTTGTTATGCATATACTCGCCTGATTTAAAATACTATCGCATGCCTTTCCTCTTTTGTTTATGTCTTAGAAATCTGAGCATTTCAATGATCAAACATGAAGAATATGTCTGTTACAGAACACAAGTTCCACTGTGATGCTGAAGTACAAGAATGTTTACCTAATGGTGGCATGTGACACTGCAGGACACATTCTTCCTCTCAGTTAAGAGAGAAAACGCGGGAACAAGGAGGTGACTTAACCTTCCTGTGATTGCAGCTGTTACCTGTCTCTGAGCTAAAGCAACATCAAGGTGAATCAAATCAGTGACTAAGTTAAGCTAAGGACATGCACTCTCTTCCAAAGAGAACTCAGAAACATGCCCATTAAAAGCTAAGACATATCCTTAAACATGAGTCTGGGGACTTTTTTTCCCTATGATTCCTGTTGTTAGTTAGAGAAAGTGGAGCACATACTGGAACCTGAATTATTACTGTTTATTCCTGAAGAACAATCTAGAAAGAAGGGTACAGGGCAGAATTAACTTTTGTGTATGAACTTTGGAATATGTATTTTCACTTCCGTGCCAGTTTACAGGCTAGGGAATTAGATAAAATATTTTCCATGTGTTCAATTAAAAATAGTCACGTATTGCAGCGACGTATAATCAATAAATGAAAAAAATGAATTTACATTTTGTAATAAAGAATCTTTTTTCCTTCCTCCTCTCTCTCTCTCTCTCTTTCTTTTGTAAAGAATAAATCAACTTTTCATTCTTCTAAGAGATTGGAGGACATCTGGGTTGGCCTATGTGACCTTTATCTTTTACTGCTGCCTTTAATGCTA